>JAJIYU010009814.1:0-16666 GCA_030144865.1 Tinospora cordifolia | reverse complement strand
AGAAACGTAAAAAGCCTCATTTACAATTAGGACGTAAACAAAGCTCAGCCCAATTATCAGGCCCAAATCGTCAGTTTAAGTCATAAAAATGGACCGGGTTGGACATTCCGGGTTTAAACTTCGACCCGCTAAAGCATCATCCATCCTTTTCAAAAAGCAGAGCCTGAAATAGGAGTGGAGTATCTAAAACGCTTGGCTGAGATGCTCTCGCTGATTCTGCAGTTGAGAAGCTCCAAGCAAGAGATTAAACTGTCAGAGAGAGAGAGAGAGAGAGAGAGAGAGAGAGAGAGTGAAGAAGGTGAGAGAACAAAGTATGGCTTCTTTATCTTTCAGTTCTTTGGCTCTACCGCCTCCCTCGGAACCTCGCAAGGTGTTCTCAGAAACTTGTTCATCGATTGTACAGAGTAGCTTAAAGCCGATCGTCGTCAGTGGAAATCCTCCGACTTACGTGTCAGCACCGGGTCGCCGGATCGTCGCTGGTGAGTTTAATCATTTGATCGTTGCAGGTTTCTTTAAGCACGTGTATTTCACGTTATGAAGTCAGAAATTCAATTAGAGACTCTGTTCTCTGTAACCAGCTTGTCTTTTGAGCTAGAAGCGTTTAATTTAGATGCATTTTAGGATTTTTATTGATGAGATTCCTCTCCATCCTCATGTAATTTTAACAACTGTGTCTAATATGGAAAGTTTCTAATTCTAAGCATACCTGCTTGTGTATGTGTGTGTATGATTTAAATGATTGTATCATTTATTGGAAACTTTTAAATTTAAATGATTTACTCTTAAAAGACGCACTTACAGAAACCAATTGCTCGATAATCTGGAGCTTTTTTGATGTAAATCGGTGATCTGTTTGCTCATTTAGACAATGGTGCAAAGTACCATTTTATCGGTTAGAGAGTCCATTCGGAACTTAGTAACTGTTGAATTTCTCTTTCGGAAAAGTTATGTGAGCGTTCTGAGATTATGATAATGCAGAGCTATTTGGACGAGTCTTCTGGTATTCGAATTACTTTCAGTAATTGGATTGATCACTTTGTCGTGCTTTGTAAAAACAGAAAATTTGCCAATTTTCTGTTACTTTATTGAACACTTATTTGGTATCACTGTAGTTGGAGATTTGCACGGTGACCTTGGACAAGCTAGATCGGCTCTTCAAATGGCTGGGGTCTTAAGTTCAGATGGTCAGGATCTATGGACTGGTGGAGATGCAGTACGTTCCTTGATATGATGATTTTTTTTTTTTTTTTTTCACTAGCTAATGTTTTGATACATCAAACTAATAATAATTCATTTATTTTGTACTTAGGTACTTGTTCAGCTTGGAGATATTCTTGATCGAGGAGAAGATGAAATAGCCATCTTATCCTTATTGCGCTCATTGAGTATCCAGGCAGAATGTAACGGCGGAGCAGTTTTTCAGGTTTGATAGGAAAGTCTCTTCTCTATTTTGGAGATAGCATGTGTATCATTTCCTTTTTTTTTATGTTTTTTGTTTTTTGTTCTTTTTTCAAATTCTTAACGAAACAAGGATGTTGCTTTAAAAACAATTGGTGAAACCTGGCTGTTACATTTAACATAATATTCCTCATAAATTCTATAAATAATTAGCAAATTGTAATCCTGCTGTGTCTTATGTAGGTGAATGGGAACCATGAAACCATGAATGTGGAAGGGGATTTCAGATATGTTGATCCTGGCGGATTTGAAGAATGTTTGGACTTCTTTAAATATCTGGGTGATGATGGAGATGTATGGGATGAAGCTTTTGTTAGATGGATTAGTTTGTCTGGAAGGTGGAAAGAAGCTCGTTGGAGGTCACACAAGTCTTGGGGACCAATGAACCTAGTGAAGGTATAAGCACAAATTTATCTTGATTCTTTTTATGTCCTTATGGGTGATTAAACCATTACACATGAAAGTTTTTAGGGTTAGCTTTTAACTTTTACAAAGCTGAATGCACAATCTACATGGATCTATAGTTCTTAAAAGAATACTTAATCCTCTTATAAAGAAATAGCAGCAGATAAACTAAGATTAATAAGGAAAAGTTTTACTGAACTGTTCCTTTAGAAAGGTAAATATACATTCATATAGTCCTTTGTTGCCATTTTCAGTTCATATACAAAGTTAGGATATGGGTTTTCTTATCTTAAAGACTCCTTTATGGATTAGTTTTGTATGTTGGGTTTTTTCTTGGACATTTTTCATGACTATTCTGATAAACTTCTCCTAATATTAGGACAGCGGCAAAAGGAGGTGATGGCAAGGTTGTCCCTCTTAAGACCTGGTGGACCATTAGCATGTGAGTTGGCACGGAATCCTGTTGTTCTTAAAGTGGACGATTGGGTTTTCTGTCATGGTGGCCTTCTTCCTCATCATGGTAAAACATCTTCTTCAAATAAGTTTTGCGTTTGCCTGGATCATCATTTAATTTTTTTTCTTTCTTTTTTATTGACATTTTCTTGTCTTAGATTTTATGTAGTTCCTGAAAAAAATTTTGCCACTTCAACAGTTGCTTACGGATTAGAGAGGATGAACAGGGAAGTGTCTCTATGGATGAAAGGCTTCGGTGAGAATGGAGATGATGGTCCTGTACTCCCCTTCACGGCCATCAGAGGGTATGATAGTGTCGTGTGGAATCGCTTATATTCAAGTGAAACTGAAGGAGGCATAGAGGACTATAGAAATCACCAGGAAAGTATCTGATTATGCTTTAGTCTTTTTATTCATCATTATCTTAATCTTAAGGGCTTCATTTTCTTTCATTGTTATTATTATTATTGTTTTCTCCCTAAAACAAATGCTTGTGGCCACCAGATACGCTCTGTTCTTGAAGAAACATTGGAAGCAGTTGGCGCTAAGGCCATGGTTGTGGGCCATACTCCTCAAATGTCTGGAATAAATTGGTAAATTATTATAAAAACCATGTACAGTTGCTGTCGGGGTATTTATATTTAATATACTATTTTAACTTTTTTGGCTTCTGTTTGTTGCGTTCAGTAAATACAGTTGTAGTGTATGGTGTATTGATGTGGGAATGTCCAGAGGCATCCTTAATTCGAGACCGGAGGTAAACTTGATGTAACTGTAATCTAAATAAAAGCAATGGAGTTAATTAATAGGCAATCTCTAACATCTCATTCTTGCTATCAAAAGATGGTCTTTTTGTTTCTTCTTCTTCTTCTTCTTGGTTTTCTTTTTTCACTAGGAAACTCACTGGAACTGAATGCCATCTTACAAATGGGCAGGTTCTAGAAATAGCAGAAGATAAACCAAGAGTAATTAGGAGCAAAAGAAGCAGTTTTACTGAGCTTCAGGTTGCTGATTACACATGACCAGCAACAAGGTATAAAATATATGATTCGCTTACTTTGTTTTGTTTTGAGAATCAACTTCTTGTTACAGAATCCAAAAGGCACACAGCGACTTACCTTGGCAAATTGGCTTAATAAAGCTTCTTGGTGTGCGCAGGCGATGTGGCTAATTCTGAAATGTGTATTACCCAGCAATTCTTGTATCTCTGTCAACTTAATGAACACAAGAAGAGTTGCACCAATCGCCACACCTGAGTTTATTGGTGTAATGTGGGGCTTTAAACTTACATAAAAGTTCGGAGCTTTCAGCTAATTATTTGTGAATATCATACATACAATGTTTAATGGATTTATAAGGAAGCTGATACTCACATTCTTGTATGCCATTGTTGTACCTCTATTACAAAAACTAAAAAGTTTCTGTAGTTAAATATATCAAAGAGTTTTATTCATTCGTTCTACTTACCAATTTGAGGAAGAAAAACCATTCTTTGGTATATAAATTTTATTCCATTAGAGCATATTCAACTAATGCCGTTGTGGGGCTGGGTAGGTGCTTTTTAACGCAGGATTGGTCTCTAACACTGTCAAATTGGCGCAACATTGTTCACTAGTGCCAAGAGATGGTGCTGGTAATTTTTTATTTGTTGTTAACGTTTCTAATTTTTTATTTTTTTAATTATAAATTATTTATAAATATAATTATAATTAAAAAATAATTTAATTTAACTAAATACTATATTTTTTTTTGCTATTTTTAATCTTAAATTAAAGTTTTAATTATTTTTAATTATAATTTTATACTATCTTTTTAGATTATTTTATTATTTGATTTAAGAAAATAATTATAATTTCACGACACTATTATTTTTAAGAAAATACTAAATTTTTTGTACTTAATAATTTAAATTTTGTAATGTATTATTTATTATTTAACAATTAAATATAATATTAAGTAAATATGTAAAATATATTTTATATATAAAAATATATATATTTTAAAGAAAGTAGTATATATATATATATAAGAAAGAGATAAAAAGAAATATTCTAAAAACATTCATTTTGTAATAAAAATGAAGTAAATAGATTAAAGATGAAGTTATTGTTTGGTATTGAAATTGTTAGAGAAACATATTAACAAGAAGAAACACCGAATCACACCTCTGATGGCACCTCCAACAGTCTCTGCATCTCTCACGTTTCTTGTTATTATTGTTATAAGTGGAGAGTTTGTTACTGTATTGAGGTGTCGGGGGGGCCATTCTCTGGGGCGAAGGGCAGCTTAATCGACACAATGACTTAACAAACTCACTCAACGAGTTAAGTTCGCTCAATCATTGTTAAGCCTTTCAACTACAATTTAAAGTGATATTAGAGTAATTTTAAAGAGTTTATTAAGTAATGTGTAAGAGTAAACCAAACATTATAGTTAAATCTACAAGCAAGTATCATCCTTTTATATATAATAGAAGTTTGGTACTATATATTACATATTGTCATGTTTCAAAAAGATATAGTTTGACCATTAATTTTCATATACACAAGTGATCAACCTCTAACAAAACCAAGAAAAATAAAGGAAACCACCAAAGGATCTAGGCTATCACCATGTCTTCCCTTTGTCAGCTACTAATGAACCTGAAATGTCAATAGAGTAGTGAGTTGAAATTACAACGTGACTTAGTAGTAAATCCAACATATTACCTATAACTGACATTCTAAAAATAGTGCATGTATATATGAACAATAATGATGAAACAATGCTCGAGAATATGGTATGAAGTAACATTAATTATAAACAATACACTAGTTAAAGAAGAATAGTTTTAATACATGCTAGTTAAAATTATATCTGGACTAAGGTTTTAAATCATTAAAGCCAACCCTATGGTCATCGCTCAAGCGAGTTATGAGCTAGGCGTATTTCTTGAATACCATAACCTTATGTTCGGTCTTCAAATGCCATCAGTTGAGGGTTAGAGGTTAAGTACATTGATCATATGTCCTAATCCTGCACTTGAACCTCGAACTTATAGTCTCATTATCGGTATACATCTATATATACTTCAAAACCAATTTGATGTAACTCAAATCAAATGAAACTATTCAATCCATGTCATTTCACTCATGTTTTATGCAAGAAATACAGATTAAAGTAATATCAGAATTAAATTAATTACCTCGAGTCCTACATACCGGTGTCTCATCAACATTCAACCCAGTCTTGTACTATATGCTCAGATTTGCATTATTTGAACCCAATTTTAGTATTTTGCAGAACGTTGCTCAATTTTAATTTTACTATCCTTAACCGGTATCAATCAACTTAAGTTTGGCTTAGTCAAGTTTGGTTAATTGGATAAACTTAGGGTATCTCTTATTGTTTATACCCACAACAGTTTAATATATCATCTACATCATCAACTCATTACATGCTTACTCATTAGACTATCTCTTCTAGTGATTATAGTTTATTAGACTGTATTGTATGAGACTCACAATCACATCAACCCATTAAATACACTAATTATAATAATTTATTTATAAAATACATATTTCTTTTCATAATATATATTATTCACATTTATATTAAAAATATATATAATTATTTAAATTTATATCAAAATTTATATTTTTTGTAATTATTTATTTAAAATATTAATTTTAAATAAATATATTTTAATTTTATAGATTAAATTTTTTTTTAATTTTATATATTAAAAATAAATATATTTTAATTTTTAATAATTAAGACAAATAACAAAATAATTCACACAATAGTTAATAATTAAGACAAATAACAAAATAGTAATTAATTAAGGTAACATCATGCACATTGATAATTAATTATAAATTTCTGTACTTTCTTCTTATAGCATTATAAATCATAAGATGATCATCAAGTTATTTGAAGATCATATTACTCATATCCATCATCAAAATTTTATGATCGGCAGTGACTTCATATGCATCTTGCATCCTTTGCATGTCAGTCGCTTTCTCATTTTTCAATTTTATAATTTTTTCCCACCTTAATTAAAACTTTTCACCTACAGGTGATGTGCTTATCTCTGTTGCCTTTCCCTTCTTATTTACACGTTCTCTACGCTTTGTCACTGTAACACCTCGCTTCCCTTCACCTGGGCCACAGTGGTTCTAAGTGTACAATTACTCGGGTTGCCCTCGTTTTTTTTTCCTTTCTTGGATGTTGGATTGTCGGGGAGGTGAACTTGTGTTACATTAACCTTTTTCCATTCTGAATCTCAAATACTTGTCCGCTTTAGTCTATGTATAAAATATTTTATGAAAAATAATAATGCCATGAAATAAATGAAATTTCAATATTATAATTTATTCCATAAGCCATAGTACATAATACTTGATTATTATAGTGGAATAACTTTAACAAAATTTTTAATTAACTGGGCCAGCATGCCCTACAATAAAATTTACAAGCTAAGTAACTTCTTGTAGCCTTGCTAATTAATTTCCTAAAATGTTGAAAAAGAAGGGGTGAGCTAAAAAGCGCAGTAGATTATCCCAAATAATTAAATTATCATTTCGACAACATAAAACAAGCATAACATCCAATTTTTAAAAATGAAATGATTCAAACAACAAATTATTTTAGTTGATATTATAGACCGAAATGATACTCCTCAGTATTCCAACCCTATGGAAAGAGCTCCAATACTGAACTCAAAACCATCATGGTTGAGTTAAGATCAACTCTGAACCTTCTAATACCTCACGACTCTTGATTGGAATACTCACGAAGAAAATTCGCCCTTGTGTCGTTACGTGGTTATTATCTCTATTAATATTTTATTAAATGTGAAACATAACATTTAAATATTTCAACAAGATTTAAGCATACAAGCATGGTTACAGTACATCATAGATCATACATCATTATAAAATTAAGCATGCATATTCTAAATGGCATGTATAAAAAATAAAAACATAACACCCAAGCAAGCTTTATTTAGATCAAAATAATAAATTAAAACTTGAAAATCATCTTCACTTTGATTTACTCACTCTTTATATTGCTTAATGCTCGTAGTGGTGTCGGTCTTCCAAGATTCCTATAAAACACTTGAGCCTTAGTTGACATTGTTTTTAGCTCATAAACTTGGCTTTAGGTTCACAATAATCTCTAAAGTGTTCTTGGTTTCAAAATAACTCATGAACTTTGACGTGGGTTATTTAATGTCTAATTTACGAATTACATCTACGATACAGTAAACTTAAAGAAGCCATAACTTGAGTTTTGGAAGTCCATTTTATGTGATTTTTGGGTTTATCTTGTAGTGCTCACGATGAAGAATGTCATGGCAATGACTGTTTTTCTCAACTAGACCCATGTTTGAACAGAAACAGACATGAACCTGCTGATTTGAGACAAGGGGGTTATTCATGCTTGTTTGCAAGCAATTGTAAGTATTAATAATGGTGGTTTGAAGTACATTATTCATACAATTTAAAGTTATTTTTAATCAATTAAAATTGGTACTATCATCTTTAATTAATTAAAGATGATAGTGGTGGTACTTGAAAAATATGATTTATATTAATTTTATTTCATTAAAACTGACACTATCTTCTTTAATTATTTAAAGATGATAATGATGCTGGTTGAAGAGTATTATTTATGTACTTTAAATTCATTTTTATTTAATTAAAAATGATATTATTAATCAAAGATGATAATGGTGGTGGTTGAAAAATACTATTCATGCATTTTTATTTAATGAAAGATGATAATGGTAGTGGTTGAAAAATACTATTCATGTATTTTTATTTAATTAAAATAAAGTTATTAATTAAAGATAAAGTTTACTTAATTATTTTAATTAACTAAACTAATAATCAACTTCACTATTCATGATATTATTAATTAATTTTACTATTTATGACAATATTAGTCAATTTCGCTATTATGATACTATCAATTAATTTTACATTTATGGTATTATTAATCAACTTTACTATTTATCATATTATTAGTCAATTTTACTAATCACGATATTATTAATCAATTTTACTATTTATGAAACTTTTTAAATATTAATAAAAAAAATTATGATACTTTCTTGTTGTTCATGACCTTTCTAATAATGGTCAACCTTTGTTGACCAAGGTTATTTGACACTTAATTATAGTCACCTAAAAAAATTTTAGGGTATTACAGTCGCCTGTTGGCCCATTAGACGAACTTCAGCTATGTCAGCATCAACTCTTAACTTGTATCTACATTTGATGAAGACGTGTATGCACCAAATTTATTAAGACGTGTTTTCTTGATTGCATGGTGTTGGCTAGGGCTTGGTTTCCATTTACGATTATCTTTCAACATCACCCCCAAACCTCGTGGTGATTGAAATGCTTCTTACGTTGTTCATATTATATAGCTCGAGCACGTTCCCTTACTTGGTCATCGCTCCAACCACTATGGTGTTTTCCTAATATTTTATTTTACACCTAATTAAATTCGTTGACAGCAGGAAGAAACCAAAACCGGTGTTACTTAACTGAATTTGGTTTTCTGGGTAGACCGGACATGCAATTTACGTTAAAATACTTCATAACTCGTTTTCAAAACGTTTTGTCACTTTATTCATTGCTAACAATATAATCAATCGAAATAGTTAACCAAACACTGTCTAGCAAACGATCATTTTCTATGCTTCATGGTTGACGCTTGTTTGCAGCATCTTCGCTCGGGTGCTCTGAAGGAATATGTTTGTCACTAGTTGGTTGTGTCGAAAATGGGGGAAGGATAGAATTAGATATGGATTCTGACTCGGTTACATTTTGAGGTTGTGTATTGAAAGACTAATATACAATTTTGGGCACTTGCAAAATAAACAACCATTTACGAGCAATATTTAAAAATAGAAAAAATGTATTTGACGATGGATACGAAGGAAAAAGAAATTAAAATTGTGGTTGATGTTGCCCCGTAAAATTGAGGAATGTTGGATTTTGAAGATATAAAATATTTGAAGAATACAAGTTGGACATAGTTTGCATTTGTAGTGACAAATATGGAGAAGTAAAAGTTTGAGAATTTTGTGTATTATTGGTGCTTGAATGTGAAGATGATGAAGAATTGCTAAATAGATCCATTATATAATAAAACACAATGAATGAGTATTGGAAGTAGGAAAATATTTTTGAAGAAATGATGAATATTAAAAGTTGTCATTAAATGAATGTTTTTTTATTAATTAGAGTGGTATTTATAGAGTTTATATTGAGTAAAAATTTTAATATTTTTTAATTAAAAAATAATTTCTATAATTCAATGATTAAAAAAAAGTCGTTGATCAACAACTTAAAAAAATAGCTAACTGCTTTATAGCTATTGTTTAAAAAAAGCCAGAAAAAATAAAAAAAAATGGTGCCACGGTGCATTCAACGCGCCACAACACATTAAAAAAGGTTAAAAAAAAGGTTCACGAGCACTAGGTGAACATTAACACGGTCAATATTGGTCAAATTCCCTAATTTTTAGTCCTTCGTCAAATTCTAGTTACTTAGTCAAAATCCTTCTCATACATATCATCAAATACATGCCATGCATTCAATATAACTCTAAATTTGTCTATATATCAGAACACCTAAATAACGGAGTAACTTATATGCATGGTAAATCATGAAAATAGAAGCTTATAGTAAGAGATTTATACCCTTTTATTGCCTTAAGTACTAAGATCACTATAACAACTCGGACCCACTACTTACCAATATTGTCCCCACCTTAGCCACCATTAACTGGGTGCAGGGTTTTGTTCTTGACAAGACTCAAACCTAAGTCTTCCAAAAGCGTTTGGCACAATGAGACACCCTCTAATGCACATTTAGCCCAGGAATCTCTCTAGAGTTAGATCGATGTGGAATATTATAATCTACCCCCCTTGGGAGCAATCGCATTATCGAGATTCACACCTTTGGTAGCGACTCTGATACCATTTGTAATAACTCAATCCCACCGTAACAATATTGTCTTCACCTTAGTCACCACTGACTGGGTGCAGGTTTTGTTCTTAAGAAAACTAGAACCTGAGTCTCCCAAAAATGTTCAGCACAGTGAGACACCCTCGAATGCACATTTAGCCCAGAAATCCTCCTAGAGTCGGACTGATGTGGGATATACAATCCACGCTCCTTGGGAGCAATCTCGTCCTCGAGATTCACACTTCCAGTACACACAAAGTGGTTTTGATACCATTTATAACAACTCAAGCCCACCGTGACGATATTGTCTCCACCTTAGCCACTATTAACTAGATGTAGAGTTTTGTTCTTGGCAATACTTAAACCTTAGTCTCCCAAAAGCGTTCGGCTCAATGAGACACCCTCGAATACACATTTAGCCCAGGAATCTCCCTGGAGTCGGACTGATGTGGGATATTACAATCACGTATTCCAAATTTGAGTTCCAATGGACTTTTGTAACCACTTCAAAAGTTGATCCAAAGTTGCCTCTAAGAAAAGTTTCTACTATAACAGGTTGTAACTAACCCACTTTGGCACCTTATAAATTACAACCACTAGCTTAGATTCCATTTTCTAATGATTGGGACTTAAAATCCACATATAAGTTATCATCTTTTCCCTAGATATCCCCCACCTCTTTACCATTTTACCTCTTACTCTCTCCTAGCCCATCGAGATAAAATTTTGAATTCAAATTTGACTTTGTTTAGTTGCTGCTTCCTTCTTCCTCATTACTTAATCTTCTATCTTCTTCTCTTTTACCATTTTACTTCTTACCATTTCCTAGCCCAATGAAATAAAATTTTGAATTCAAATCTGACATTGTTTAGTCGTTGCTTCCTTTGTCTTCTTCACTTAATCGTTTATCTTCTTCCCTTTTCCCATTTTATCTCTTACTCTTTCCTAGCCCAGTGAAATAGAATTTTGAATTCAAATCCAAACTTTGTTTAGTTGTTGCTTCCTTTTTCCTCTTCACTTAATCTTCTATCTTCTTCTTCAACTTTTGTTCTTCTTCTTCGTCTTCTTCGTCTTCTTCGTCTTCTTCGTCTTCTTCTTCTTCTTCTTCTTCTTCTTCTCAAGTGTTTTACAATCATTTCGTTCTCTTTTCAAAACCCTAACCCTCTTTCTCCCTTACTTTTCAAGGTTTAAATCTCCAAGTGACTAGTCCAAATTCTTGTTTGTTCATTTTTATTTTGATTTTTTCTTTTGAGGGGATAAATTTTTAAGAATTTTTGGGGTGTGATGATGATTGGGTTTGTAAATTGATATGCAAATTGGCTGTTGTCGGGTCAAAAATTCTGTGATGGATAGGAAGAGGATTTTCATGAGCCTTCGCTCGTGCAGCAGACAAAGTATTTTGGCAAAGAAGCGAACGCTTGTCAATGGATTTGTAAACAATAGTGGTGGTTATGGGTTGAGTTTGGTGTCCACTCACCCGACCCGCCAAAATTGGGTGGCACTATGAACAACTCGATACCACTCGATTTATTTAAAACATTGTTGAACACCCGACCCTATCTTATAGCGAGTTGAGTTTTTGGGTTTTCGGGTCAACTCGACTTTTGAGGTGAAGAGAAGGTTCTTAGCCATGATGATGGGCGTGCGAGCTATTAAGGTGAGGGGAGGCCGTGATGCGTGAGCTGGTGAGGTGATTAGCGAGGTCGTAAGGTGCAAAGTGAGCTTGAAGTGTCTATATTGATAGGGTAGGTGAAGTTCGTGATGTCGCATTGTCATGTTTGTAGAAGAGAAGAGAAGTGGTACTACAAAATGGAGACAACTGTGACATGAGAGAAGATAAGAAATACACTATGAGTCGTGAGGAGAGGTGAACCATGAGGGAAGTTGAGGAGTAAGGATCGTGAAGCCATGGGTGTTGTGACTAGTAGAAGAGAAGAGAAAAAATGCTAGAGAGTGGAAGTGGAGACTCCATGGTACCCGCCATGGGAGAGAATGGAAAATGAGAGAAAATGAGAATTGCATGGGAGAGAGGAAGAATGAAAGAAAATGAGAGCCACATGGGAGGGAGGAGAATAAGAGAAAGAGATAGGTTAGGGTTTTTTCTTTTATGTATGAATTAAAACCAATTGATATGATGGGTTCAATTGCATATGGGCTTCTAAAACACTATTATTTGTGGATCTAAGGGTTGGGTTGGGCCTGTTAGGGTCGGGTCTGACTTAGACCCGAGCTTGAACCAAATTTTAAAATCTTTTGTATTTCAACACAATTAACCTGATGTATTTTGAATACTCAACCTATTTTGGTTGGGTCGGGATGGAATTTAGGATGGAATGCTCACCCCTAGTAAACAGCGTGAAGAAGCTCCAGCGGCAAGAGATTTTTTTGAAATGAGACTGTACTTTCATTGTGAGTAATGCTCAAGAGCAGTTTAGGAATATTGGTTTGCAAGTTAGTATTTTAATTGTTCCAGATTTTAACTATATCAAGTACTCCACCATGGTGACCATTTTTCTTGAGCTAATGACTATGAATTTGGACCAAATGAATGTAGGATCTTAGATAGAGGCATGAGAGTACTCCAATGACAGTTTTCTCAGACTTTTTGGGTTTGGGACAAAGGAGAACAGAGATGGTGAAGTTGGGGTGCTAAAATTGTCAACTGCCCAAAATTTAATTTTGTTGCATGTTTGGAGTGTCCTTGTATAGCCAAAAACTTTGCCATGTGGTCATCCACGTAGCCCTTAGGTGGCCATGCAATGCTTTGCTAACCAGACCCACGTGGTTTGGCCGACGACTCTGCTGGATGGTAAAACCATGAAGGGGGAGAATAAGCAATGGGTGCGTGGGTCGCCCAGTCATGCAGGCCGGCCCATGTGCCAAATTGAGCCAGCATTGGTTTTTGGCTTGTGTGCCTGGTTGGTTGGCACATGCCCTACGTCCCGTGCCCTTGGTTTAGCCTGCACAGGCCCATAAAGCCCGTGCTTGTGTCCCTTGGCTTGAAAATTTAAGCTTTTTCCTTTTTTTCTATTCTTTTCCTCTCTTTTTTTCTTTTTTTTTCCCCTTCATTCTTTTCCTTCGCCCCCTCTCTTGTTTTTTCTCAAATATTTATTATTGCTCCACTTTATATTACTCATTGTTACTCTTTTATATTTATTTATTCTTTTATTCTTTTATTTTATTATTATTAATATCATTACTTATTTGTCTATTTTTCTATTTTTAATAAATTATAATTTTATCAATTTGTGCTGTTAATTTAAAAAATTATGGTCATGCAAATAAAATGGATTATACTAAAATTGAGGGTAGTCACATGACAGTTAAGATAAAGCCACATGTTTTTCAATTTAATGGTTATAACTTCTTCCTTACTATAAATAAACACCTCCATTGTTTGTTTTCACATGAACAGAAGAAATTCTTATTAGACATTCTGCTTTCTTATTTTTATCTACTATGGTATTAGAGCCAGTTTGAACTCTTTTAGTTTTTCCATGTTCAACTGGCCATTGGCTGGTTGAAACCACCGTCGACCATCTGTCCGCTGCTAACCTCTCTGTTTAGCTCGTGGGCTCAGTTTGTCGACCACTGGTGCTGTCACTGCTCTTGAAGCGTTACAAAACCCATCAACGTAGACCCATCTCTTCACCAAAAGCAAAGCCCAACGAAGGTTCTTCCTTCTCTTTCCCGATTGCCTTGCTGCACCAAACCTACCATCTGTTCATAGCAGCTACTCCATTGCCTCATCTATTTCTCGACCGTCGCTTACTTAGCCTGCACTGCTATTGTCTCTCCCTTACTTCGTTCCTGGTTGTGAATTGCTTGCTTCTCGGCTTCCTCTTGTGTGTTCTCTATGAGTTTTTCTAAAACTATAGAGACACGGAGGATTTAGGGTTTCGTTCAAAAAAAAAATAAGGAAAAAGAATTTCCTCATCAATTCGTTTCGCATTTGCGTTATCTTATCTCTCGCCCTCTCGTTCTCTGCATGTCGATTTTCTTGATTAAGCTATCAAAACAAAATTTCTCTCTTAACAATTCTTCTTCACAAACCTCTGCTGTTCAAACCTTCTTTCTCGTTTGTTTGATCTTTGGGTGCTATGCCAGTTTTCTGATTTTACTAGTCTTTTTCCTTCTCCTGTTTTTGGTGTTCTATTGGATTCTATGGAAGACACCTTTTCTATAGTTTTTCTTCCTTATTGTTTCATGATCACAGTTCTCTGATCTCTATCCCTCTCTCTCTCTCTCGCTGGCTCAGATTGCCAGTTTTTCGTTCAATAAAGCAGTTCCGACAATGAGTTTCCGACGGGTTTGTGTGCTACTCGCCCTTCGCCCATCATCGTGGCGTCGAACTTTGTTCTTTTTCTTGGTAAAGTCTTCAACTTCACGGAGGGCATCTCCTAACTTCTATCCTATCTTTATTTTTTACTCTATTTTAAAATTATTTTGATGTCAAAGAATAATTTCTTAGCCAACTCATTACTTTATTTCTTATTTCAAAATTTTTTTATTTTTAATTAATTTTTAAAATTTTATTTTTATATATAAATTTTATTTTACATATTTATATTTTATGTTATTTTTATTATTTATTTTAATCAATAAAAATTTTATTTAAAATATTATATTAAACAAATTTTATTTTAAATATTATTTTTCATAGTATATTTCTTATTATGTATTATCTAAATTTATTTAAAAAAATTAAAATCTTCAATTTTATGATATAAAAATTTTAAAATCTATACAAAATATAAAAAAAATCAAATTTAGACAAAAATTAATTAAATAAATTTAAACATGTTTATTTAAAAAAATAAAGAATAAAAATAAGTCTAAAATAATAAAATTAAATAATATAAAATAAATAACATATCTAAAAATTTTAAAATAATTAAATTTTTAACTTAAAAAATATAATGTCACTTATAAATTTTTAATAAGAAATTATAACTAAAAATAAAAGAAAAAAAAGAGTAGTTCAATAAATTTTAAAAAAATAAAAATAATAAAAATATCAATGCCAAGATGACACTAATGTTGGCGCTGGGTTGGAGACACCTTAATAGCCCCTTCAAGATCATCCTCTCTTTCTTCATCTTTTTCTTCAAAGACCCATCATTAGATTCTTACCATGATCAAACCCTCCCGGTCATTTTCACTTCCAACTTCATCTCCCCCAAATCCTCCTTCTGCTAAAGCAACAACAGCACACCCCTTGCCCAATAGCCAAATACTGCAATCCCTCAATTCTTGACTTCCTCCTAGAGTTTCTATCATACAATTTTCTAAAGTATTCTCCAACAATATTTGGTATTTTATTGGGTCCTTTGTCTTTAGGGCATCAGCTATGCACTTAATAGAGCGCTAAGGTGACACTCAATGTTATCGAACACCACCTCAGCAAACAAATATTATCGAGCCCTCAACATTTATTTTTAATTATTTTTAAAAAATAAGCTGGTGCCCAAACAATGAGTGATTGTCCAAGCGCATAAGGGACGCCCTTAATTCTTCATACATAACTTAAACTTAATTAAAACATTTTTCTTTTCCTTTTTCAAATTAAGTTACATGGGTTACCTATATGGATTTAGTAACCTAAGTTCATTCGAATTAAAGTTGAAAATTGATGCCACGGATTGCTTGGCATCTAACGATTGCTTTTTGTTTTGATAAAGATAAAATGGAAATCTAAACCAACAATCCGTTGTAGTCTAGTTGGTTAGGATACTCGGCTCTCACCCGAGAGACCCGGGTTCAAGTCCCGGCAACGGAAATTCCTTTTTTTGTCCATTTCTTCTTATTATTTTTCTATTCTGTAGTCAGAATTTCTGGGATGTGAAGCAGACAACAAACAACTTGCCCTTGTTGACAAGACCCCATTTAATGCATCTGAGATACAGAAGGAACTCGCGGTTCTGCATTTACGACCGTCTACCATGGCACCGTTGTTAATCATGTAATTCTATCGTTGTGCTGCTTCTACTTTCTCCACACGGATAGAGAGGTGGACAGCTTTTCAATTGAAAGATCTCTCTTGATTTGACATGCTTCAGAGTTCAAATGATCCACCAATGCAATTCCAAACACAAATACCAAGTTCAAGGAGCTGTTGTTGCAACCTTGTTTTCGTATGAAAAAAAAAAAACAAGAAAGAAGAGCAGTCGTTGATATCAAGACAAAGCTTTTGCATTTTCTTCCTTAGCCTACATTAATCACGTTATACACCATACATTCTTAACATGTGACTCACCTGCAATTACTAGATTTATGACGTCTACAATTTGGATATGTGGTTAGATGTGGGTGAAAAGTAACAGATGAAATTGGATTAGGCTATATAAATGTATAATTATTTTATCACATTATTAATTTGTTAA
>JAJIYU010009813.1:0-16649 GCA_030144865.1 Tinospora cordifolia | reverse complement strand
TGGATTGCAGGACTTCCTTCAAGATCAAATAAACTGAACAAGGCTTTTATTACCTTTCTGGTCTTGATTGAATATAATCAATGCTGCATGCCCTTGATTTATCATGGTGCATTGGCTTACTTTCATTTTGGTCTAATAAACAAATACTCAAAACTGCAGGTTATGCTCCTCTGGATTGCTTCATTCTGGTTTGTTGGATCCTGGATAATTCCATTCTTAGCACATGCAGCAGGCTTCAGCAAGGAGTCATTGACATACCGGGGCCAAGCACTATACAGCCTCTTGACAGATGTGGCCGAAGGCCTTGCAGGAATTGCAATCCTGCATCGCTGCCTTGCCAAGTTTCGCCCCCTTCCATCTGACTGGTTCAAGTTCAGTTTGAGAGGTAACTGGCAATTTGATGTGGGCTTGGGGTGTCTCATGTTTCCTCTTGTGAACCGGCTCTCCCAAGTAAACCTTAACCTTGTACCCCACTTGCCTTCTGCGCCTGTTACTGTCTCATGTGTGGAGCAGTCAATTGTGGCTCGAGACCCAGTGGCAATGGCCCTCTATGCGATAGTTGTCTCGGTATGTGCTCCTGTATGGGAAGAGATTGTTTTCCGTGGATTCCTTCTTCCTTCCTTGACAAGGTACATGCCTGTTTGGTGTGCAATCCTGGCGAGTTCAGTTATCTTTGCTCTAGCCCACTTCAATGCACAAAGAATGCTGCCTCTTATATTTCTTGGTGTGGTTATGGGCGCGGTTTTCGCTAGATCAAGAAACCTTTTGGCATCAATGCTATTGCATAGCTTATGGAATGGTTTTGTATTCCTAGATTTGATGAAATGAATAATCAATCTCATTTGTACTCTTGTTATAATATTTGTATAATAGAAATTAATTGTTGGTCCTTGTTAGCTGTAAATTGCATCTTATTTATAAAGCTGTAGTTGCTCTTCTGTACTGAAATTTACTAACAAGTTCTAACTTTGAGTTTCATCGAGGCTGATTTCTATTAGCTTGAAATGTGTGTTTTCTAACTTGGAGCTTAGGCCCTGTTTTGGACAACTTTTTCAGAAATGCTTTCTCCTGTGTGGGGAAGGCCTGTTTTTGAAAAGTATTTTTAACTGCAATTTACCAAACACTTTCAAAAGTATTTTTACTCTTAAAAGTACTTCTACAAAGCTCTTCCAGACGGGGGCATAATCTAGTCTCTTTAAATCTTAAACCTTGTGACCGCCTTGATGAAAGCCCAAGTGTCCGTGTCTTTGATTAGAGTCTACTTGTCTAGTATGGTTCTAATTGCCTTTTAACGGCAATAATATAGTATGGTGGCTGTTGCAATTTTTCTTTCTTTTTTATGTTTTTCAATCCTTCCTCTCTACCTCAAATTAGTAAAAGATTGCAAAAGGAAATTGAAGATCAAGAAATTATGTAATTCTTGTCTCTTATGGTAAAATCATGAATAGATTTGCCCAACCATTATCCTAAATATATCTTTTATGGCCTATTTACGATGCCAACATTGCCCTCTAATCATCTCAGTTTTACCAAAATAAAATGAATAAATGAATAGCCCTTCATAACGCATTCATTATATGAACCCCTACCAAACACTTTATTTTCTCCTTTTATTCAGTGAGAAGCCCTTTTCTCTATGAAAAATAAAAGCCAATGCCAATGCAAATATATATATATATACAAAAAAAGTCGAACCGATGTCAATTCAAAAACTTATAAAAAATTTTAAAAAAAATTCCAGTAGTAAGGGCAATTATGTAACTTCCTTTAGCCTCTTTCAATTCTTCCAATCACTGTGAATGGAAGCTTCTGTCTGCAGTTCCTTCTCTTTTTAAACGTTCGCTCCTTCAGTAAAACTCCCTCTTTCTTCTTCTCTTCTGTATCTCGTGAAGCTTGCGGCCATGGATGACAACTCACAGGCACCCTCAACCGAAGGCTTCTCTCGTAGATTGTTCATTCGAGAATCCGAAGACGGGTCTTTCAGAACTTACCTCGTTGATGCCTCCTCGAAGGACGCATCATCTGAGAAGATCATGACATCTTCATCATCATCGTCGTCGTCGTCGTCGTCGTCTTCATCATCTTCTTCTTCTTCATCCTCAACTGAATCCAGTAGTTCTGAAGACTCGGCTGCCCAGAACTTCAATTTCCCAACCACCCAATTCCATGTCGACCATCTTTCTCATGAGGATGATTTGTTCTCCTATGGCCTCTTTACTGTGCCATCGTTATCATCCTCGTTGTCGTCTTCGCCGATTTTATCAGATCCTGTAATGCCCAGAACTACTCCTAATCCTTCTGTTAATATTAAATGCAGAAAAAGGTGTCTGAGATTATGTGCTAGATTCTTAAGGCAGCATCTGGGTCATCTTCATCCGTCCGCTTGCTGTGCCAATGGCGGAATGAGCTGTAAAAGCACGCGCGATGACAAGTATGCTCAATCTTCGGTTCATTCTTGTGGCTGTATTGATAGGTCTGATAGTGAGAATTCTGTTCTGGAGGCTATAAACTACTGCAAACAATCATGGGTACTTTCTCAGAGTTATAATATTTATTTATTTTCCCCTTTTTACTGGTTGAGTTTGAAAAGTTTGTTTCTGGTTGTTGTTTCAGGAAAAGAAATGATGATTGATTAATGCGAAGAAGAAGAAGAAGAAGAAGGGGAATTTGTGAATAGTTTTATATTATGAATCTCTGGCATTTCTCTTCAGTTTGTTTTCTTAATGAAAACAATGAGAATTATGGTCCAAGCAGTACACAATATTCATAGTTTATTTAATAATTCTCCTTTTTATCTTTTATGATTCTTTCCTTTGTTCTTCAAGAATAAGGTACATAGGCATATAAAGGAGAACATCTTCTGTACTGAATGAAACTTTCTCTGCATCAAAACAATTGTATTGAGTTATTCTCGTAACGTATCCAAATATATATGTGTCCTTGAATATTTTCTCAATGTGGTTGGTGAACTTTTGATTGTTGGAAGTTTTCTTTTTATAATTTTATCTCAAAACATCTGTTGCCAAAGAGTTTATTGTTCTCTATAAACCTTAAAGAACACAAGTTCCAAACAAGCTTGGTATGGCATCATACTAATTTACTTCTTCTTCTTCTTCTTCTTCTTGTTCTTCATTTTTGTTTTTTTTCTAGTTTCTCACAAGTTATCCTTAACTTCCACGTAGAAGCTCAACGATAGAACTCTTCCAGCAAGAGCGCCTTAAAAAGTATTAGCTTATTTTTGCTGTTCGCAAGCATCTCTCTTTCTCCCTCTCTCTTACTCTTCATGTATAGTAGTATTATCTGAAAACTATGGCAAATATTCAAAGACCTGTTGAAAATTCGTTCAGTGAATCATGAAGTGCAGTGTTTTTCATGTAAAAATGATTATAAGATTAAGTAAAAAAAAATTAAAAAAAAAAAAACCATCCTGCATAGGTAACCTTATTTGTTTATTTTTGTCTAATAATTCTACTAGATCTTAATTAAAACATGGTTAAGTAATTATCAATTTTCTCAAAAAAAATTTAATTTTATCAGTATCTTTTTGCCCTTTTTTTTATTTGGCCAATTTCAAGATCATGATATATAGGATCAACAATAAGGGAAGGATGATAAAGTAATAAAAAAAATGAAACATTGATACAAAGAAGATATATTGAAAAAGAGGGAGAAAAAAAAAAGCTCTGCAATGAGCTCTAACATTCTATCAAGGGCCTTCTACTCTACTCTTTTTGTAATTTTCTTTTCATATAAGACACAAGTCTTATTTTTAGGACCACCAAAAGAGAAAGTCTTGCATTTAATCATCTCAAGGTGTGTTTGTTTGCAGGCCATAAATGTCCTGGTCTGCTCTCAGCTCCTCTGAACTGACGAAACTACATATACGCATATATGATCCAAAAACGCCAACAAAACAAAACTGGCCCACAAATGGCTAACTTGAAGGGAGCACTTGTGAGGATGATAAGGCAGGGTTCAAGGTGTTTGTTCAGATGGAGACATGGACAAAATGTGCCTTTGAGACATGCCAAAAACATTGATGCCATTGCTTCTCTATTTCTATTCATTTGTTTTATATCTTAGAGCTTCTAAGACCAAGTATATCATTATCACTACTACTACCACTACTATGTTTTTATTTTTTTATTTTTTTGGTGTTCTAGTAAGATTGTCTTGGTTATGTTGAGTAGGGAGAAGAGGGGACCAAAATCTTGCTTGTCGTCACAACAACTAATCCATTTCGTCAATGTTGGAACCAACATGACAATGGAAACACACAAGGAAATATTTGCTGTGTCTGTGAACATATTAAGACGTTTATGATAAAATAAGGTTTTCAAGAAGAAACCACAAAAAACCAAGTGTCAATGGCTAGTGGTGACTGGTGAGCTTCTCATTTCAGAGCTTGCTGGCATTGGTAGATTTCTAACATGAAATTTCATATTGGGCTTTTAATTAGTGATGTGCAAGGTCGTTGACTTGGGTTCACAACTTCGTCTAAAAAGAAACCCGTAGCATCAACAAAACTGTCAGAAGTGGGATTTGAACCCACGCCTTCTCACGAACACCAGAACTTGAGTCTGGCGCCTTAGACCACTCGGCCATCCTGACTTGTTCGCAAGTGTTACTGATATCTACTATCATTTTGTAAAGTTTGCAGTCTAAAAAGAACTTTAAAAATAAATAAAGGGAGGTAGACACTGTCAGAAGTGGGATTTGAACCCACGCCTTCTCTCGAAGACCAGAACTTGAGTCTGGCGCCTTAGACCACTCGGCCATCCTGACCTGTTTGAACAAAACAATCATCTGTCATTATAATTCATTTTTCAGATGGAAACCAAACCCGTACACTTCCATGCAAACTTCAATTTTTTTAGACTTAGAAATGATGCAAAACAAATATTGTTCATAAGAAAGAAACTCTTTTAGCACAAAAAAATATCTGCGTAATATTTGTCAATTACAATTACAATAGAAGCTACTTTTTAAAAGAATTTTTTTTAAAAAAAAATTTCTAGTCGAATTGATGTACAACACTGACACATATTAAATTATTTATTAAATACCTTAAGATGTATACTATTTATCATTTAATAATTATTAGTGATGTTATTGAATAAAATATACAGTCACAACAGTTAAATTAATGTTTTTTTTTTCATTACAAATAGAAAATAAGAAAGAAAGCTATAAAGGTAAATTATAAGATGCAAAAAATTTTAACTTAACAAAAGCAAATCACAGTTTAGCACCAGACCAACTTTCTTTTCTTGTGGGCTCTTTAAAAAGAAAAAAGAAAAAAATTTACAGTACCTAACAAGCGGCATGATGATTACAAAACACAAAAGAGGAGGCAACCTGTTTGGCGAAAACAAGAGAGGAATTCCGGTAGTCTTGTTTGAACAACATATAAAACATTTGTGCTCAACAAGATACAAAGCTCTATTTATATGGAAGTTGATCATTTACCAAACAAAATCTGGAAACTCTCAAAACGTAGAAAAAGTACTAATGATTTGCTCCTTGTAATTGGCCTGGTCTAGGCTCTTGTAGATAGGATGCCCACACTTCATCTGCCGGAGGTGGTGGCTGAACCCAGTGCCCAGGAATTCGGCTGTATTGAGGATACAATAAATAGAAAATGCTAGCTAAATTGAAATGGTACACTTATAGTAGGATCATAATAAAATCCAGATCATACGCTAAAGTGGGAACATAATCTAATTATATTTTTTATTAACACACCTAGAAAGCAGATCATTGATAAATTAAGGGGGATCTTAAACCAAAACAAAGTGATCTAAAGAATACTCAAATATGCATATTAAAGTTGAAAGGTAATTATAACTAGTATGAAGCACTTGTCTTCTACCTCGTTGTTCATCACTGCAAAAGCTATCTTTCAAATCCACTAAAATAAAGAGGCCTGCTACAAGTTACTTGTTAAGTATTTACCTACCTAGCAAGCATACTCTGCACCACACAAAATAGTGGCTGATAAAGCACAATCACAGGGTCCTGGCCAACGAATATATTAATCGACAACAATTTGGAAACATGAAGGGGTTAAAAAGGAGGGGAAAAGAAACACCTAAGAAAGTGTTGCATCCCCTAAAAAAGAAGGCTGAACAAAGATGACATAAAATCTAGTGACATTTGTAGAAAAGGTCATTATTCCTTATGATGCATAATGTATTGGGCCTTTTTTTTTTTCTGGATTACCTTAAAAAATGAAGTAAATATTAAAACTTCATAGCTTGTAATTTATACCAGAATCCTCTCATTGTCAAAAACTAGATCTACTTTTTCAAAGATGTCTTGGCCAGCTCCATAAACCAAACACTAAAAGAGATGAATTAGATAAAAAGTTAAAAGCATAACTTGTCAAACTGAATTTTATATAACTTCAGTCTGCTTGGGTTGTAGACTGACCTATTTAACAAGGATGTGCCAAAAACAGCACATTCAAGCAAGTTAAAACAGCTAATAATCAACGATGCATCATGATTTAGCTGTATCAACCACAGTTTTTGCTTTTCTCTGTCTCTTTCTTTAAAATTTTGAATCCAATAGGACAAAACTAGTCATATTTCATTTGAGATAATCAGACAAACACTTCAACAAATCATATATTGGCTTTAACTTCAAGTACTAGGATCTAAACAAAGAAAAGGTGCAGAAAACATAATTTAGAAGTATCTAATCTTTATAAAAAGATTAAGAGATCAATAAACTAACCTTCCACCAAGCCTTATATACGCATCCCATGTTCTTCTGACCTGCAACAATCATTTGAGTAACCTTTTATAGCATGACTTATTAGAACTAAAGCATAAGCTCTGCATGTTTCTTCAACAATTAAATTGAAGGTGAGGCAAGGAAAAAGAGGCTGCAAAGGGGGTGAAACAACCACACGTGCATCTTACCCTGACACCTCTGCTTTTTCCAGGATTTGTATAGTCAGTTTCTAAAACCATGCTTGAAGAATAGAGCAAAATATTGTCAAAGAAACTAACAAATAATGAAAGAAATACAAGGAAAAGCTTTTCCAGATAGAAAATGGTCCGCAATGTCTCCAACAAAACTTTCCTAATGTTAGTTTGATGCTTCTCTATACTATCTACTCCACATTGCACCCTACTTCCTGAAATAATCGATATAAAAGGACTTAATGCTAAATATCTTTGTAAAAATAAAGAAGCTAAGGCATTATGATTTAGGTTCGCTAAGATAACGTGAAGTTTGCCAAAGCCTACGACTTGATGGAGTGGGGTTTCTTGGAGCTTGTGATGAATCAGAAGGGCTTGGGAAAAGATGGCTGTTGTGGATGACGGGGTGCATTTCTTCTATCACATATTTGATTGTGATTAATGGAAGGCCTAGGAGGAAGTTCAACACCGGTAGAGGGCTAGCCAAGGGGATCCTTTGTTCCCATTCCTATTTACCATTGTGACAGATGATCTAAGTAGGTTGTTGAATTGTGTGAGACAGTTCTCTCTTGTGAAGGGATTTGCAATTGGGAGGATTCTTCTTTGCAGTATGCGGATCATATGCTTTTCTTCCTTGATGGTGATGAGGAAAAATGTGTTGAATGTCATAAACATATTGCATGGTTTCAATGTTGTTTCAGGTTTGGGGATGACTAATAGTTAATTAGTGGAGATCAAAATGGAACCTGAGATCATTGGTAGCTGGGCCAATAAGGTGGGTATGCAGTGGGTGAATGGCCCACAAGATACCACAATCTACCTCTTGGAGGCAACCTCTTGTCTTTGGAGATTTGGAGCTCAGTTTGGGCAAAAAGATTACATGTGTGGAAGAGGGCGTTCTGTTCTAAAGGTGGCCGGTCAACTAGCTCTAATTAGATTAGTGCTTAAAGCTATTCCTGCTTATTTTATGTCCATCTTCAGACTTCCTTCCTTGGCGGCTGAAAAATTTGTTTCAGGGCGCAAAATATGGCAATGAAAGCTCTTTTTTAATCAACTGGAGATTGGTTCAAATGTTAGTGGTGAATGGGAGATTGGGCATTGGGAATTTTTGCCTTCGCATTGTTGTGCTTTATGGCAAATCGAGTTGGCAGTTTTTTACTAGCTAAAAGTTTATATGAGTACAAAATTTTTTGAGCAGGCATGACATTTTTTTTTTTTTTTTTGTTTTTGGTTGGAGAATCATAGGGGGTTCAAATTTTGGGAGCCCAAATGGCTATATAACTCCAAGCTAGCTGATGATTTCCTAGGTCTTTAAAGGCTTTTAAGCCTTCATGACCAACCTATAGCTTACTTATATGACACAAACTTAGCTTACTTTTATGACCAACCTATATCTTTTTAATTTTCCAAGAGCCCTCGCCAGTAAAAAACTTGATGAGATAACTAGCCTTATTCCAAAACTAAGTAAGAATCTAGAGAGTTCAAGTTTATCACATGTAAATCCCTTTTTAGTCACCTTTTCTAACCCTCACACCCCTTCCTCTTCTCATTTCCTTCTCATATTTGGGCTCCGCATGTTCCATCTAAAGTTAAGGTCTTTGGATGAATTTTGGCTCATAAAGAGCTCAACATCTTAGGTTTGTTGTTGCGTCCCTTTGATGGTTTAATCTCCAAATAGATGACCCCTTCCTTTGTTTGACGGCGAATCTATTGACCATATTTTTGTTCATTGTCAATATACAAAGGGCATTTCTGATAGATGGGTGGTGGATGATTGTTTTTCCTTATGCCACTTTCCCTTCCTTTTCAAGTAGGTAGTATTGCTCGCATTGCCTTTCTTGCCATGATATGGACATTATGGTTAGAACAGTATAATAGAATATCTTTTAGAATGTGGCTCAGTGTTGTCAAGGTGGTAAGGAGGTTTAAGACGATAAGCTTCCATAAGGCGAGGCGGCACCTAGGCGAGGACTAGGCGGTCCTTAAAATAATTATTTAAAGGTTCCTGAAGAATTATTTATTTATTTATTGGTCCCTCACTCAATATATATATATATACATGCATACATACATACATTTTCCTGAAGAATTATTTAGTACTTTTTTATAATTTTATTTATTTATAATTTACATTTAATTAATTAATGATAATATAAATTATAAAATTATAAATAATGACATATTAGATAATACATTATGATTAACTTATGATCATCATAAGTTCACATACTTCATATTCATAAAATTTAAAAAAGAAGAGCTAATTGCTCTCTCTCTCTCTCGAAGAGACGTAGAGAGAGAGGAGATACGTAGAGAGAGAATGAGAGACGCAGAAAGAGAGACAGAAGAGAGATGTAGATAAAGAGAGAGAAGAGAGATGTAGGTAGAGAGTGAGAAGAGAGACGCAAGAGAGTAAGAGAAGAGACGCAGAAAGATAGAGAGGAGGGAAGCAAAGAAAGAGGGAGGGACGCAAAAAGAGAGAGAGGGAGGGATGCAAAAAGAGAGAGAGGGAGAGGGAGAGAGCCGAGAGAAAGGGAGAAAAATGCACAGTTAAATGTAGAGACTTGTCGGAGTCGCTCATCAAAGAAGGCGTCGGAGTTGCTCACTGGAGCGTTAGAGATGATCGTTGGAGCTGGTTCGAGTCGTTTGACTTTGAGAGGTTTGAGCACGAAGTTATTAGATTTAGGTTAAAATTAAAAAAATAATTAATTAATTAAAAGCCCTCCTATTTTTTTAAAATTTATAGAGAAGCCCCCAAAAGTATAGGCGGTAGCCTAGGCGTTGAGGGGGCCTGGACGCCTAGGCGGCGTCTTGACAACATTGATGTGGCTCACCTGGTTGGTTCCTTGTCAGAGACCATAAAGCTAAATTCATCCTCTTGGATCTTTGCATCTTCCCTTAAAATGGATTTCTCTTTAATGGATTGGTTCTTAACTTGGAGTAGTTATATGGTGGTGAGATGAGTTTAGTTGTGCTTTGCCTTTTTAGTGGTGGTTGGTTGTTTGTCTTTGGGGGTATTTTTATCACCTGTGATGATTCTTAAATGGTTGTCTCACTTTTGATCACCAATAAAGCCTTTTACTGTTTCCTCCCCCCCACCATAAAAACAAAAAAAAAAAGAAAAAAAAAAGAAAAAGTGGTTTATGCCATGCAACATAAGTGTGATCAAATGAAAAAAACAAGATTGCAAGGATATCAATTGCTACTTGTATGAACCCCAGAACTTGCATGGCGTAACAACAAACAAGGGGATTAGCTACATGTAACTATAAAAGGGGGAAAAAAGAGAATCAAAACATGAGTCCAATTTTGAGATGTACAATGGATCAAGAAATACAGGTTCAACTGAGATTACCTCAATAAGGGTGCCCATATCTGTATTGCTGCCATGGTAATAGTGGTAGAATTCCAGTGGTAAGCTGGCAATGTCATCGTAGGCTCCACTATGACCCTGTCCATCAAAGCATTGATTTTCAGGTACCATGGCTGTGGCTACACTAGATTCCCTTCCATTCTCGGTCTCTGTGTCCTTGGACTGATCCCCTGTAACTCCTCTGTTTACATCTTTTGAAGCAGGCAAAATGCTATTGTTACTTTTCCTAGATTCCTCTGCCATTGCAATAGCATCCTTGGCAGCACCAGTGTCAGCAGCAGCTGCAGCTTGGCGTTCCTCTTCCTCAACTGCCGCTCGAACTCGTTCAAGAAACTTGTCATCCTCTTCTGGGAGAAAATGGCCTGAGAAAGTAACCAAGTATATTTTAATGTAAATACATCTAGGATCAGAACTAGGATATGAATATATTACTCCATTGCAAAACCAATCTGATATTCAGAGTACAACCTGACTTTATTGCAAGCTCAGTGGCTATCTAAAGAACCACATGAAAGGTGCAACTGTCAAATTGTTAAGTGACTTTCAACAAAAAACCATCCAGATTAATCTATCCTTGAGTAGCTTATTCACCCGTTTTTAGCAAATTAGAAAGAACAAAATGGTGTGAACTATATCGACTTCATCAATATACTATTTTTGAAATTGAGGATGATATTCATCCTAAATATTAAGTTAAAGCAACTACATGAAATATTTATTTTGAAGAACTTGCATACAGTAAAGAAGTTGGTTTCAGACAGGTGACAGTGGTGTGTCTCAGGCTGTGCCATTGAGATGAAATCTCCAATGCATAAGTTTAAGGGTTGAAAAAGTTGTTTAAGTAAGTCACGTGATTAAGCCCATGTAAACTAGAATGACAAAGTCAATTGGATAGGAACTTGCATCAGAAATAAAATGGAGCATTAGAGAATTTAGAGCCAATAGCCATCAACAATCCCCAATGGAACATGCTACAGGGAAAAAGGATAAAAGATTCTGACCTTGTTTCTTCAGTTTCTGGATTCTGATGGAGCGTAATTCTTGCAACTTCTCCACAACTAAAACCAGTTCAAGCTGAAAGGTTGAAGTTCTCATAAGAGAAAGACAAAGCAAGGAAAGCCATACTAAAAAATCTAAGAAGACAGGACAAAATGACAACTAACATTAACAAACATTTAAAAAAAAAAAAAATAGAAGAAGAAGAACAAGAAAAGTAAAAACAAAAGTACTCCAACATCATATTTAGGATGCACTCTGCCTACGAAGACAGTCATGGTAAAAAAAAAATATAACAAAAATAACAAATAGAATAGTCCATATATTGATAGAACTGTGCGGAATAGTGGCCATGACCTTGGATGAAAGAATTACATATGAAGACTATAGCATAACATTCTACATGAAAGCATACACTGGTAAGCAAGCACACCATGGCTATTTACTAGTGATCACAGACAAACTAGCAATTAAGAGTTTAACATCTCCAAGTGATTGCACTTGTAAGATCTATAATAACAGTTTTTCATCAATAACAACTTTACTGAAGCCTATTTAAGAAGTCCCATGAACATCTGTGTCAGCCACATCAAGTGTTCACTAAATAAAGCAAAGATAGATAAGATTATGCGCCAAAATGATTTCCATTAAATACCTTTACATAACGTATAGGAAGATTCATAATTGGAACACTATTGTCTCACCTAGAGGGAGTGAATAGCCTCAGGCCTTTGTACAACATACCTTTACTTAACATATATAGTAAATTTAGCTAAGTTAAAAAAAAAAAAAAGAAGAAAAAAAAAACTATTTTCATGTAATACTGAACGAGTGGCAAAGAATTGACAGGCAAAGAAAGAATGACAAATGAACAAAAAAAACCTTCATAAATGGTGGAAATTCCTTTCTCTGGAGAATTAGGAAAAAAAATGGAAAACAAAATCTTGGAAGCCAGTAAAAAAAGCCACAGTAGCATACAAATGCACCCAACCGAGCTTTGTCCAAGAAATGGTAATAATAAACATGAATAAAGTGTTAGTATAAATGAATATATCAAATACTGTGCTACCAAAAAAAAAATGTAAAAGAAAATCTTTCCCAACTCATCACTTGCAGTGAATTGAATGAAGACTTAAGATTGGTTCAGAAAACTCAAGAAATTTGGAAATTTCCGAATTCCGATTATGATGGTATATAGAGATTCTTAATTTTCATGAATATACCAATAAATTTCTCACAATCCTCACCTCAGATTCTAGTCTCCTTTTTTCTTCCTCTGCCTTAAGTTTTGCAATCTCCTTCATCTTTTCCATCTGCATACACACAAATTCAGTTAATCTTAAGCCTAAATAAGATGGCTGAACATATATGAAGGTTTCCATCTGATCATAAGCTTAATAAAGGCAAAATACTATAGCACTTCTGTTTACAAATCTTTTTGAGATAACTGGGTTCCTTTGTTATTGGAGCCTCATTGACATCAGCATATACCAATCTCCTTGGATTTTTGGATGTCCAACAACAAAGCTTCTGGTTTTGTTGTTGTCTTTTAGCACATAATCAGCCCTGGTGGAACCTAGATTTCCACTAGCACCATTCTATACGAAGTCACACTTTTGTTTCATTTGAATCCCATCAGATGACATGTGATTGTATGACATTGTTGGCCCAAGTTATAGTGTGGATGACTTTGCATGTGGCATGGTTCCAGCAAGAGGATGTAGTCAAGGGATCTCAAAGAGCTTGGGGCAAGTTCAATTGTAGTGATTGAACTATCCAACAAGAGCTTGCCTAGGGGCCACTTCGACTATTGTGTGGCTAATGTTAGACTATGTTTAGTCTTAGCTTCAAACGGACCTTTTCCTATTGTCCAGTAAGGATTCTACATAACACATAATGAACCATTCACAACCTTTCGCTTGGCAATATCCTTGGCGATCTCTCTGGCTCTCCACTCATCAGCTTCTTGGTCTGCTTGGTCAAATCTTTCACGCTCCTGATGAGCATAGAAAAACAAATATATAAGAAAATTTGACAGCGTAATATATTTTTGGCTGATTGTTTTACTATATATAGAGGGAGAGAAAAATAGAATTTTTCTAGCTCAACAATCAATACAACCTTAGCAAGCATTTCTGCGACATGTATCCTCTTTCTCTTTCTCCAATGTTTGTTACGTTTGTATTTTTGTTTCTTATTTGCCAGTCTGATTGCAGCAGACTTCTCTTCCCATGAACTTGTTTGGTCCATAAAAGCATTAAAAGGCTCAAGCTGTTTTTTCAGAGTGGAGATCACAGAATTTGCAGCTTCCAAGGTAAAATGTTCTTGCATTTCCACGCTAATCTTCCTCTCTTTCATTGCTTCAGAAAGTCCCAAAATAGAATCATTACAAGGAGGATCAGCTACTTCCTCTACTAGCTTATTACTGTCTTTACTCTGAAGCGCCATTTGTAGTTCATTTTGCCTTTTTTTTTTGTGTTAAATTAATCACCAAAAAAGTAAAGAAAAAAGAATCAAAATCCCCGAAAAAGTTATGATAACAATGACAATAATCCTACGACTCAAAAAAATAAAATAGAAAAGTAAACCAATTATAAACTCATACAGTGCTTTTGCAACATCAATAGTATCTCGTAAATTTCTCAGTTGAGTATGCACAATTCCATAATCCCAAAAAGAACTTGTAACTGATGGGTCAGGCTGTAGCATTGGCAACCAAGGAGGAGGTGTCCCAGATGAAAATGGCATCAAATTCATCTTACTGATGCAAATAAACCACCTGCATTGATAAACAATTGTGATCAATAAAACTATCATCTCCAAAGTTTTTACTTTGTTTTAAATAAAATAACAATGTCAATTATTTAAATAATGTTATTTAATTATATTAATTAAACTGTTAAATATATGTGTAAAACAAATTACATTAGGCCCTTCGAACTACAATCTTTTTTTAATGATTCTTGCATCATTATGTTAATATTTTCATCATTTTATCATTAAAATAAAAGATAATATCAAACGCTTCTAGAAGAGAATACATACAATTTTTACTTAAAAAAATAAATTACCTAAAAAATAATAAACTTCTTTCATGCATTTCATCAAACAAAATCCAGGTGCCCCTTACGCATCAACACCTTCACCTATTCTACTTATGCAAAAGGCCCAATATCACTACTGATTTCCCCTTTCCCACCATCAAGACGCTCACTATATTTATTTGATCCCCTTGTCCAGCTTTACTGCTCAGTGGATTCGTTTGGTTCAGTCAATAGAAGAACTTCACTGATCCAATAGATATTGGAAATAATTTCTCGTGAAAGTTTAAAAACAGAGATTCTTGTACAACTTTCATCAACGAGTCGTACAAATTTGAAAGCTTAATATACCAAATTAGCTCAAATTCTCGTAACAATTTGCAAATTTAAAAACAATGCCTTAGGGTTTAACCGAAAAATGAAAATCTCCAAATAAAGATTATTTTAAGTTGCGGCCTTCTAGAGCTGGAAATCTAAGATTTTCATTCAACTTTGAACATATGCTTTAAAGTAACTTCATCACTCAAAGCAAAATTGGAACTTAAAAAAAAAAAAAAAAAAGGTTTCAATTAACACGAATCCTTCTCAATTGCAGATGAAAATGCATAGCTCTCACCTGGCAGATTACCGTATTTGCACACCAGTTGCCGATAGAGATCTTAGCTCAACGACTTTGTTTCCTGCTCCTAAACCCTAATTTAGCGCGAAATAAATAAATTAAAAAAAAAAGGGAAAAGAAAAAACCGCGTTCGCACTTGCAAATGTGACCGTTAGGGAAGTTGGCGCTTTAGTGGTGGGGAATTACATGTTTGGCCTTGATTAGTGTTTATATTTGCGCGGAAGTAAACCATCAATATTTTTTATTTTAATTTTTTTTAATAAAATACTAAAGTGATTGTTTTTATCATAGATTTTATTTAACTGTAATATTTTTAATCATTAAATAATTAAATATTACCATATTTTTTAAAAATATATTAATTCAATTGATAGTTTTAAATTATGTAATTTTATATTAATAATAGCTATAATAGTTAACTCTTCTCTAACAACAAATTATTATTAGCCTTGTTTAAGTCTTAGAATTCTTCATTAAATCTGTAAGCACATACATAAATTAAATTTGATTGTCTCTAAGAATGAGAAATGATTAAAAATATATATATATATAATTTTATATATGTATTTTATTAATATGAGATATTTTAAGGATGCCATGTGAACAAAAATTTGTTTTAAATTAAGTTAGCAAATTAATATTCACATAAGCTTCTTTTAAAATTTCTATTGTTCTATGTAAAATTTTTGAGATTTAACAAATTAAAATTTTGTTTAAATTTTATTTTATCTATAATGAATTTTCTTAAGAGAAATAGATGAGTTACTTCATTATCTACTTTAGCCAAGTTTTTAAAAATTAATAAGAAATTGTGCATTGATAATTTAAGTAGTGTTTGATAATTCTATCTCTAACCACTACAAAAATTAAAATATAATAAAAAATTATTTTAAAAAATATTTTTTAAGATTTTTCAACTTCTAGTTGAAATAAAAGCATAACCCATATAAAAAAAAATAACTTATTTTAAAAATTATGACTTAAAAATCATACATGAAGTTATTTATGACAGTATTACTAGGTATTTAGCCATGGCAAAGATATGTTTTTGGATTGTCGAATATTTTAGCGTTCCGAAAAGGAAATAGTGAGTGCACTGTCCACCTCATTATACATATTTGAAGAATCTTTTGAATTCTTGGGATCTTTATGATATCCAATGATAGCTAAACAAGTTACCGATTTTTGCAGAATTTTGGAGTTCTCGAATCAGGCTTGGTCGTGAAGCTTTGTAATAACCACCATGCACCATAAATTCATATTTTCCAAAGTAGGGCGCACTTATCCGACTTTTGGGTCCATGTCGGTCCGTGGCATGAACCAAAGGACCAAATGGCACCGACTTTAATACTAAGCTGGTCAGACACACATGGGTCAGTAAGGCTAACGAATTGGATCAGATAACCGTTGAACCAGATCAAACTCCAAGCAAATCGGAGTAAGTGTTAAAGTTATGATATCCAATGATTATAAGTAATCTTATAATTTGAAAAAAGAAATACTCAATACCTAACAATATTGAATGTTCGTAACGCTAGTTAAGGAATCTAACGAAGTTCTTATAATTTCAAGGATAATTAGTTTTTGGATTGGGAGAGAGGTGTTGAAGAAAAATAAGAAACTCTTTCACTCGCTGGTTTTAAGTCTTGAGGTTAACCTACTCTTTACATTTGTGTAGTAGTTTTTTTGTG
>JAJIYU010009812.1:0-16668 GCA_030144865.1 Tinospora cordifolia | reverse complement strand
ATAAGGAAGGAAGAGGAGGAAAGAAGATGAGGGCGGGGGAGGAGAGGAGGGAAAGGGGGGGGGGGGGGGGGGGGGGGGGGGGGGGGGGGGGGGGGGGGGGGGGGGGGGTTGGCTGTGATGATCGGACAAAGAAGATGAGGCAAAGAAGAAGAGAAGTTGTGGGGTGTTGCTTCACAAGGAAAGAGCACAAATCTGCAACAAATCTGTGCGTGAAGAAAATGAATCCGAGCTGCCGCTGCAAGACGGAGAAGAAGAAATGCGAAGAAGGTGGCTACTGTCCTATTTCTAGGCGTGGGTGTTGGTTTAGATTGAAGATGAAGAACTGTGATTGCTGGATTTCATGGATGGAATTAACTGAATGGACAAAAAGGAAGAAGAACACAAAATTGCAGCTGCATTCAGTGGTGTTTTGTCACACAAAGAAGAACGAACCAGGAACCTATGCTGCTGCGTTCACGCTGTGAAAGAAGAAGAGAGGCTCTAGCCTAGCTGATTCGTCTGACGCATTCATGTAATTGGAAAAAAAATTTGGATCTTGCTGGTGGTGATAATGGAATGAAAAACAGAGGAAGAACAGGGGCGTTAATCTTTGGATATTGGTTGGTAATTACAGCTAATGAGTGATGGCCGTGATCATTGAACGATGGAAAGAAAAAACAACAGCTGGATTTTTGTTTCACTTTCTAGTTCAATTTCTAATTGAGGGTGTTGAAACAAAGGAAGAAGATGCCATCACGAACTAGTTTTCCTTTATGCTGGCCATGGTATTTGTTTGATGAATAAGAAGAGAAAAGGAGGAGTACGTGCAGTGCGTTCATGATAAAAAAAGAACAAGCATGAGCTGAACGTGATTTAATTCCCAGATTTGGGAGTTCTTGATTGGGTTTGGACCGTAAAGAAGGGGAAGAACAAAGAACACATAAGTGGAAAAATGCAGATTTTTGGATTTGAGGTTTTGGTGCCTGACTGTGGAGAAGATGAACTAAAGATCATGGAAGAAGAGATTCTTGGTGTGATTTGGATGTAGAAATGAGGTGCATTTGCCATGTGTGTGTACTTGTGTTGCTGCAGTTGAAGAGTGAAGGATGAAGGAGATGTGCTTGTTGTTGGTTTTGGGGTGTTGCTGGTGCCGTTCACTCGAAGAAGACAACATGAGGTAAAATATAGATTTCTAATTTTAGATAATATGAAAATTTATTTTTAAATGATTTAGATGTAAAAACAAAATGAAATTAAAAAAAAATTGTATTAAATATTTTAGTAGAAATTTTAATTTTAATGCTTGCGAATTTTAATAGGTACTTAAAAAAAATATAAATATCAAAGCTTCGAAAATGTGATGTTTTGAATATTAGAAAATAAAATTTTAATAAAAAACAATATTCAAAAAGAAAATATTAAATTATTCTTATTCAAATAGAAATGAATTAAAGCGATTATAAAAGTTAGTTTATAAAAAATTATTTAATAATTTCAATTAAATAAATTTAATATTAGGTTATTTATTAATTATTGAACATGAGGATAAGTTGATTTAATAAAATAAAATTAATTAATCTTTTAAATTGGGATTGAAAAATAGTTTTCCAACATATTAATAGTTTTATATAATATTAGAAGTTCAAGATTTAATAATTTAAATTAGTTAAAAACATGAAAAAATGAACCTTTAAAAGCTTAAAATCTTTCATAAGAAAAGAATAAAATTTTTGGCCCTGAAAGTAAATATGTAACATTTAAAGTTTTATTTTGCTCGTAACTAAATTAACTATTAATTATTTAAATTACGAAGATTAAGTTATTAGAAATCTAATTTTACGAAAAGGCTTGTAAGTAAATTATTAAAATTTTAAATTCAAATTAAGGAAATTTAGAGGACTTAGAAATTATATTAATTAAAATATACAAAATTTTAGGAATTAGGAATAATAAAAAATTAGTAAAACTAATATTTAAGACTTCATAATTAGTTTAGAAATCTTTAAGCTTAAGAATATTTTGAATAAAATCTAATATGAATCAAGAACTTAAGAATTTTTATTAATTATTGAATTTCAGACTCTTACGAATAGCTGGAGGAAAAGCAAGGTCGCCCTGAAGATCGGCAAAATCAGGTAGGCATGACTTCCTTGCTCATATGTATTACATAGATTTAAAATTCAAAGCATTTGTTTGAATAGTTCTAGATTAGTAGAATCTTATCAGGAAATTAAGTGAAAATTGTTTGGTTAATTTGAATGATGTATGATGTATGATGAATTATTCAGACTCATACATAATTAGTTCATGACATGATTGAATATAAAGATTTGCACTTAGATTTACTCAATTATAACATGCATGAATAGGAAGATATGCATTTAAATTCCATTGGTTATTCATGCACATTATCATGTTGGCTTACATGCATATTGAAATTATTTTCTAGTGAATTGTGTGATGCTTGATGTGATTGAGACTGTTTGTAAAACTAAAATAAGACGATGGTTTATTAAGAATCCACGTACTGGTGCGATTGACGAGCTCGGGGTGGATCAAGGTAGCATCTCCTATATGTCATTGTTTGAGATTGATGAGCCATAAGGCGGATCGCAGGTATTCCTAATAGGAGCTGAATGTGACAGCTTAAAGTCTTTAGGAGATGGTACGATGCTGCAATAAGTACTCTCTCTTAGGCTATGATGTGAGTGTCGATTGATTTTAGACGGTTATTGGAACCCTCTGAGATTAGATTGGATCACAGGGAATACCAAGAGGCATCTCAACCCTCTTCTGGTCTTAGATTACAACTAAAACAAATGAATGTTTGAAACGCCTAATCTTTGAAAGTGTTTGTAATGTTTTGGATTGGGTCTGTATAATGCATGTGATGTGTAGGAACGATCCACTAGGCTTTCGAGCTCACTCCCACTTTATTTTTTAGGTACATCTAGACTTAGAGTACTGTGACTTACATTTGAAGATTGACACTTTAATTGTCGATCTCATGAGGAAGTAGTTCGGGATAGGTGGTATTGGATGTGATATATTGTTAATCTTTCTAAAATGATTTTTTTGTATTCATTTGATTTTATGTTCAGTTGATTAGATTTGTGAAGAGTGTTATATGTCTAACATTTCTGTTTTAACACAAGTTTTTAAGTATTTCCGCTATATTGTTTATAATTTGTATTGCAAAATCCAGTGAATGTATTGAGAAATTATTTTGATCATTTGTTTTGTATAAAACATCTATCCAGACATTTACTTGAGAACAAATTGTTATGAACTTAATTTTGAAGAAAAGATTTTGACAAATGAAGATTTTAAGTAGCATTCTGATTTTCGACGGACGACGCTCTACACGTGAGGTAACACGTGACAGGAGGTCTGGTTGAAAATTACACGAAGACCTTACCCTCTTGAGTAACACTTCCCTTGGCTTTCCCTTGTGATTTCGAAAGATCTTCATTTTGTATAGCTGGTTTCCTTGAAACATTCTTTTCATAACTAACAACATCTTTAGCTTCAATAGATGGCATAGCTGGATAGGGTGCGCTTCTACTTCTTTCCCACTTCTAGTCATCACCGCCTTGCAGCTCTCTTTTGGATTAACTTGAGTGTCACTTGGAAAAAACTATGCTGATGGTTTGACACTATTCGTGCCAACTATCCCACTAGTACTTCTAAACTTTTGACTATTTCCAATTTGGATCTCAATGTCGGGAACTCTATTGTCATTTTTGTCCACCCTTCTTGTTAACTCCTTGAAGAACCTTGAGTGCATGCTCATAATTTCATCAAACTTGTCTTCCAAGGATGGCATTTTGTCCGGTAAGGGTTGTTGTGGCACAAATCCAGGTGGTAGTTGGGCATTCCTGCTATTTGCATATGAGAAGTTCTCATGTTTCTTACTCAAAGATGATAGTACTTGGGAACATTATACCCCCCAGCTGGTCCTTGGTAACTATTGAATCTATTTATAACATTCATTTGCTCAAAGGAAGCCTCTCCATGATAAGATGTCTTGTTGGCTTCAGTAATGGACTGCACAAGTTGAGTTCGCTGATTTTGAAACTGTCCACTACTATTTTTCTCTTCCACCAAATTCATTCTATGAGTCATTGCCGCAATTTGAGCATGCAAAACACTAATTTCATCCACTTCATGAATTGCCACTCTCTTGGTTGTTCCTCTTTTTATACCATGACCATATGCATTAGTTGCCATATCTTCAATGAGTTGAGTGGCATCAGTGGTAGACTTTTCCATCAATGAACCTCTAGCTGCATAATCTACCAACGCTCTGGTTGGTGGTGTAAGTTCGCTGTAAAACATCTGTATTTGGAGCCAAGGAAGGTATCCATGCTGCGGACATTGCCTCAATAGGTCTTTTAACCTTTCCCAAGCTTCATACAGTGGTTCAAATTCAAATTGCTTAAAGGAACTGATTTCACCTGCAATTCATGCACTTTAGCGGGTGTGAAATATTTTTGTAGAAATTTCTGTCTCATTTCTTCCCATGTCGTGATATTTCTGGGAAATAAAGTTTGCAACCAACTTCTGGCTTTATCTCTTAAGGAGAAAGGGAAAAGCTTCAGCCTAAGCTGACCTTCAATTACCCCATTCATCTTGACAGTGTTGCAAATCTCCATGAACGAATTAAGATGAGCCATAGGGTCCTCAATTGCTAAGCCTCCAAACTATTGCTCCTACACCATTGTAATTAAAAAAGGTTTCAGCTCAAAGTTATTTGCATTTATTGGTGTCCTTGCTATGCCCGAGTAATTGTTGTTCAAGACTGGTTTGAAAAAGTCTCTTAATGGTGCTTCTCTATTATTTCCCACACCAGAACATCCACTATCAGCCATAATTGGTACTCGCCCTTGAGCTTCCCACCGAATTTGATTAATTATTTTCAAAAAATATGGATTGTAAGGATCACAAGGACATTTACTCATGCAAGTCCGAAACACCGAAGACAAACACAAGATCAAGTGTATTCAATGAACTTTAATAAATCTAGAGAACAATCAATTAAAAAGTAAAAATAGAAATAAAATTGCCTTAACTAAGACTAAACCAAATTCAACTAGTTTTAAGATATTTAATATTGTTTTCCTTGGCAACGACGCCAAAAACTTGTTGCTTACCTTGCAAGTATACAGGTCCGCACTAGTAGTAACCGGTGAGATTGGATATCATCCCTAGGGAAAATGAATTTATTAAAACATCTTAAATCCCAATTTAATCCTAGTTTTTATTTTATTAAGACTCTAATTAAGGTTGGTGTGTTAATTACTGAACAAGAATCTAATCTATCAGAAGCAGTTAAACTCTATTTTGATAGCTATATAAAAAGACTATCTAGGATAATAAATTCCATTGTATGACCTATGATTCTCATTTCAGATCATGAAATATCTATACTATGAGTTCTAGCACCTATAACTGAAATCCTCTCCCGAGGTGCCTCAATTTCTATTAGTGTTGTCTTATAATGTCCTTGCCCAAGGTGCGTAATCAACAACCTAATGTTACATGATCAAAAGTCTTGTGCAACCCCCTAGAAAAGTTAACAACCCTCCGATCAATCAACTATTCTAAGTCTATACTGCAACAACCATTAAACCTATCTTTCGAGTTAGTCTAATGCTTTGAACTCGTCATGTCTATGGCTAGTAAACATCAAGCATTAAGCATACACAATACAGAATAATGTTTTTAAACCAGTCACTTCAATAAGAAATCACAATTCAAACTTTGAAAAATTACATCCTAGACAATTAAAAGTATTAGCTTGACATTAAAGTAATTGAAAATATCAAAAAGTAATGACCAAAGTTAATCATACTCAAAATTTAATAAAAATCTTCAATCCCTTCTTGAAACTCTTGGTTTAGCCTCCTTGAGCTGTTACGATCGAGTTTTTCAAAAATAGGAATGTTTGGGCTCTAATCCTATCTCCTATTTACAGGCCCACACTAAAAAAATTCTAAAAATATGAGAAACTTGGTAATTAATCGTGTGACTGCGGTCAGTATTATCTCTCAATAAAAACTTAGATTTCCATTGTTCTATGCACCGCAGTTCGTTGCTATTTTTTTACAATCCATGTTCTGGTTATTGTTGTCACTAAATGACCCACTGCGGTAACCAGTAAGTTATAATTTTGTTCTGTCTTCCTTCGCCTACTCGATCGTCAGTTATTCGACCATGGTCAGTTGATGCTTTCCTCATGATTTTCTCTCTTCTTTGCCTTTGTATGATGCAATTCTCCGTTGACTTCACCCTAAACCTGCAACGCTCTAGAAATCCTTCCACAAACATCATTTTCTCATAGAAAAGCTTTAAATAATGAAAACAAGGCTTACAATGCAATAAAACATGCAATTCCCTAATCTAAATGCTCATCCTACTAATTATGTATAACTTTGTCTAATTTTCCTTTTATTTCATATAAAATGCAATAAATCATGAATACTAATGTTAACCTAATGTGCAACTAACAATGAGTTGTAGAGTATATTTGTGCTTTAAGATTTGTAATCTAATCCACCTCATGTATTCCAGCCCTTTTACTTAAGCCTCTTTCTGTTCCATAGCCATAAGCATTTTCTGCCATATCTTCAATGAGTTGTGTGGCCTCTATAGTTAATTTTCCCATTAAAGAACTTCTAACTGCTAAATCCACCAAGGCTCTTGAAAGAGGTGTTAAGCTACCATAGAACATCTAAATTGGGAGCTATCGAAGATAACCATATTGAGGAAATCTTCTTAATAAGTCCTTGAATCTATCTAGGCTTCATGAAGAGATTGAAAGTTTGACTACTTAAACAAACTAATTTCACCCCTATGTTGGTGAACCTTTGCTATAGTGAAATATATTTCCACCCTATCTCTTCTCAAGTGATGATGTTACCTAGTAAGAGGAATTCCAACCATTTCCTTGTTTTATCCCTCTAAGAGAAAGGAAAAAGCCTTAGCCTAAGTTGATCTTTAATTACACCTTTCATTTTAACTATGTTGTAAATCTACATAAAAGAATTCAGGTGTGCTATTAGATCTTTAGTAGCCAAACCCCCAAATTGTTGTTGCTACACTATAGTTAGAAGGGAAGGCTTCAATTCAAAGTTGTTGGCGTTGATGGGCATTTTACAAATCTCAGAGTAATTATGATTAAGCACAGGCTTGAAAAAGTCCTAGAGTGGTGCCTTACCCTCATTCCCAACAACAGATCTGTTGCTTTCCACCATATCAGACATATGGTTTCTCACTTCCAACTGAATTTTAGCATTTTGGACAAGTCTAGATCTTTCAATCCAAGTTAATTTCTATTCATCCACAAACCTAAAACACCACAAGCAAAAGAGAGGAGTTGCAGCAGAACAAAGAAGAAGAACAACCAAGAAGAGAGTGAAGCAGAGGAGTTGCAGCGGAACAAAGAAGGGAAGATGCAACTGCTGGTGTTGCTGCTGAATGAAGAAGAAGGCCTTGCAGGGAAGAGGAACAGAAAACAGGGGAGGAAAGAACACATGTAGCAGTTGCTGGACCAAGAAGAATATGGGAGTTGTGCAGTTGCTTTGGTAATCTGGCGGGAGACGAAGAACCAGCAATGATGTCAGAGTCGAAAATAGAGGGTGAGCTGAACAGAGGAAGGAAGAAGACCAGCCTTACTGGTTTTGCAGTCTGTTGCTGCTGCTACTCTGGGCGGCTGTTGAAGAACCGTGTAGGGAAGCTGAGAATGATCGGGAGAGTTGAACTGAAATGAAGAATTGGCAGGCTCTATTTTCCTTGAACGATGGACATCAAAGGAAGAGGCTAGCTGTGTAGTAGAGATGAAGGAAGAGTAGAAATCGTCCTGCTGCAATGAACTAATGAGTATGGTGTGTGGAGTGGCTGACAAAGATGAGTGTTGCCATAGTCCGTGAGTTGCAGCTACTAGTTGTGAATCATGAAGAGATGAGTGCTGCCATAGTCCGTGAGTTTTAGCTACTGGTTGTGAATCATGAAAACAGAGGAGTCCATGGTGTTATTGGGTTAGGTGGTGCATTATTGAAGTGGCTGCTATGGTGTTTGAGGTTGGAGTGAATAATGGGGAAATGGCAGCAATGAAGAAGATGAGAATGTGTGTCTGTGTGAGTAGTTGCAGTTGGCATGAAAACAAGAACAGAGGAAAAACAGAAAATGTATTGGAAAGGAGGAGCTACTGATGAACCGTGCACTGAGTTTTGAATGGATGATCGTGATTGAAGACGAAGAAGACCGGCTGTGAAGTGATGCGTTGTGCATGTGTTTGTTTGCTGCTACTGCCGGATGCGAAAATCATGAAGAATGAATGTGTGTTGTGTTGATTTAAGTTATGTGAGTAGTGGTGATGATTAATTTGGGTGTGTTCAGTTTTGGTTGGTGAGTGGAAGTTTGAGGAGTTGAGCAAATCAGTTTTTGGATTGAGGTTTACTACTTCGTGGGTATGTGTAGATAGAAGAAGAGGATACAAAAAATTAGATTTGGCCGTTATTGATGATTTTTCTAAAGTTGTGATTAGATGATTAGGGCCGAGTCCTATTCAAATAGTAGAGGATGTTTCATGGGGATATCTAAACTTCTCAGTGGAAATTAATAAGACATTTACATCTTACAAGAAGAAAAATCCACTGGATACATGAACTTTGGAGCTCTCTATATATAATTATGATGGAGGGTTGTGGCTAGAAATATAAGCACAAGAAAGGGCAAAGAATTAACTAGTTGATATATTCGAAAAGAACCCTCAGACTAGGAGAACTCTTCTTTCTGGCTGAGTTGGGTAGGTGTTTGAACAGATACAAGACAAACCTTCTGAAACATCCCAGTTCCTTCTTTATCTGTTACCAAAAAGGGAAAACATCTACTATATATGGTCTGTGGAAGAGGAAAATCTAGTTGATTTTGGTATTGTGATTCAATGTATTGATCCAATAAGGGTTAATGATCAATACATAACAAACGTTCTCCTAATCTCTAAGGTTCCAACCATCATTCTTGGAATGGATGTGTTACACGGTATTCTTGGTTAGTATGATTTACCTTCTATTATTGTAGTAGTTAGTTTCAGATAATGATCATTGATTTCTCAATATAGGGTATTAGTAAGAGTACAGTTGACCAACGATGAATTGATAGAATCTCTATTCAAATAAGAGAGTTGCTCTTGGATTTCTAACTAGTTTGAGGATAAGAAAGCTTGATCAAGTTATGATTCTCAGATCTTCACATGTTAGAGTATCTTGAAGGAAAGCAAGGTTTCCCTGAAGATCGACATAATCAGGTGGGCAAAACTTCCTTGCTCATATGTATTGTATAGATTTAAACTTCAAAGCATTTGGTTGAGTAGTTATAGATTATTAGAATCTTATTAGGAAATTGATTGAAATTGGTTGGTTTATTTAAATGATGTGTGATGTATGATGAATTATTTAGACTCATGCATAATCATCTCATGCCATGATTGAATATAAAGGTTTGCCCTTAGATTTGCTCAATTATAACATGCATGAATAGGAAGATATGCATTTAAATTCTATTGGTTATTCATGCACATTATCATGTTAACTTGCTTGCATAGTAAAACTATTTTTCTAGTGTATGGTATTATGCTTCATGTGATTGATATTGTTTGTAAAAACTAAAATAAGACGATGGTTTATTAAGAATCCACGTACCGGTGCAATTGACGAGCCCGAGGTAGATCGAGGTGGTATCTCCTATATGTCACCATTTGAGATTGATGAGCCATAAGGCAGATCATAGATATTCCCAATCGGAGCTGACTATAACGGCTCGAAGTCTTTGGGAGACAGTACGATACTACAGTAAGTAATCTCTCTTAGGTTGTGATGTGAGTGTCGATTGATTTTAGATGGTTATTGGAACCCTCTAAGATTAGATTGGATCATAAGGAAGACCGAGAGACATCCCAACCCTCTTCTAGTTGAAAAGAATGTTTGAAACGTCTAATGTTTGAAAGTATTTGTAATGTTTTGGATTGGGTCTGTATAATGCATGTGATGTGTAGGAATGATCCACTGGGTTTTCGAGCTCACTCCCACTTTATTTTCAGGTACCCATGGACGTAGAGTATGGTAACTTACATCTGAAGACTTGCACTTTAATTGGACACCTCACTGGGGAGGTAGTCCGAGATAGGTGGTACTGGAAGTGGTATTTTGTTAAATTTTTCTAAAACGATTTTCATGTATTTATTTGATTTTAAATTCAATTGATTAGATTTGTGAACAATATTATGTGTTTAACATATCTTTTTCAATACAAGTCTTTAAAGATTTCTGCTGCATTATTTATAAATTGTATTGTAAAATCCAGTGAATGTCTTGAGAAACTATTTTGATCTTTTGTTTTGTATAAGACATCTATAGACATTGACTTGACACCTAATGGCTATGAAACAAATTTTTGAAGAAAAAGATTTTTGACAAAAATAAATTTTAGTAGCATCTTGATTTTCATCAAGTGACGATCCACACGTGAGATAACATGTGAACGGAGGTCCAAAAACTCTAGGACATTGGCTAGAGACTGAAACATGATGGTATATGGTGTGCTATACTTGTGCATAATGGTTTATGTTGGTATATTGATGTTTATAACTGCAATTAAATTTACTTAAGCTAATGAAATAGAAATACATTTATGGTTTATTATGGTTTATTATAGTTTATTGTAATGCCTTACCTCCCTCTCATCGCCCAAACCATTTGGTTTTTCGGTTCTAAAGGCCACATTTGAATCTAAATGCCCTTGAATCCAGATAATTGGCATGTCATCATCATGTGCAAAAAGTGACATTAATCATCTTGGGTGAACATCCATAGTTGTAACATCTCGAAAAGTTCATTTGAAATTTAATTTTTCACTTAGAAAATCATACGAAATTGACAAATGAAAAATTTGGTAAGATTCATTCTAGCCAAATGAGGAATAAAAATCAATTTAATGGATTTTTGGGAGAAAATATATGAATATAATGTAAATAATGGGATATCATAGTAAAAAAATATAAGGATATGTGCAATTTTTGATAAAAACAAGATTAGAAAGTTAATTGGGATCGAGATTTGACAAAAATCTGAAAAAGAAAGTGAGAAATTTAGTTAAAAAAATAATAAAAAAATAAACATAAAACACATCCAACGGCTGAAAACCGTAGATCTAAATCAGATCTCATGATCTGACGACCACGATCAAGTCTGCACCAACGCACGAGCACACTGAATCATCAAGATCAAACGACAACGATCAAATCCATCAAATCCATGGCACGCAATAACGAAATCATGAAACCGAGCATTGCACTCGAGGATGATCGTGCAACCAGCATCTGTTTCGTTGATCGCGAACTGAGATCCGCAGACCGTGATCGAGGTTGATCTGATAGTCCCAATGAGTTTCGTTGATCGCAAACGAGATCCGCACACAACACTTGAGGTCCATCCAACGGTCCAAATCAAAGCCGTTTTAGATAATCGCAAACCATGGTGCGCTCGAGGAAAATCCAATGGTTCGGATTTAAGGCATTTTTGGATTGATCGCAAACTGTTGCTGTGCTTGAGGAAATCCAACGACCGAGATCAAAGGCTCCGATTTTCGTTGATCGATTTGAGATTAATTCGATGTTTGCAATTAAAGGATCCGAAACTAAAAACGAAAATTTTGGGAAAATTAAGAAAAAAATCATGAAAAATCTGAAAAATAGGTTTCTAAATCCGAAAATTATTTCTAAAATCTGAAAAAAATTGAAAAATACTTATTTTGCTCAAAAAAATTAGAAAATACAAAATTAAGGAGAATTAGCGTGTTTTATTCAAAGAAAAACTCAAAACATTCTATTTTTCTCCATTTGAAAACCTATATAAACCCCCCTAGGCTTTTAATTTCTTCATTCCAATGATAAAAGTTGAAATTGCCTCTTATTTTTTAAGTCTTTTTCTTGACACCTCTTCCCATCTTCTCTTCTTGTGTGTGAGAAGTTCTTCTCTCAAATTGGGGAATTAAGTTCGGCAATCTTTATTTGCACTAGTGCGTGGAGGGAATTGTTGCCGAAATTTCGGAAGAAAGCGTTACAAGATGGAAGTGATTTCTAGAACACCCTTCTGTTCTTATTTAAATTTATGGCATGCTCATTATTGTGTGTTTTTCACTGAATCCAGAGATTTTCAATTTCTATTTTGTAATTTTAAAATGTTTATTTTAGTATTTCATTTTTGATTCATGTTTGAGCAATCATATCATCCATGCTATGTTAGTATCATGCTTAGGCTTTCAAATTAAAGTATGATGCATGTTTTATGAATGTTTCATGAATAAACTTTATATATTCTGAATTTTAGTTTGATTTCATATTCTGAAGTTTATATTATGAGATCATGATATGAGAATTAATCTAAGACGATGGAGATAATAACCACGTACCATCATAGTGGTCAAGGCAAACTATGGATGTTCTTTTCATAAGAGTTAGGTCATATGGTTTTTAGACCTAAGTACTTGAGGGTTGTGTACCACTAGTTGGTCACCATGTGTAACGGGTTGATGCCGACACATGCCACTAACGAGTTGATGCCGAGTGAGCCCTATTTACTTAGTTAAGAGCATCAAGTGATTAAAGGCCCTTTTGGTCTAACACTCGACTTGAACAAATTGTTGTTTGAAACACCTAATGATTGCAAGTATTTGAATTATGATTGTGTTATGAGTTTGAATATGAAAGATGGTTGCTCGAAAAGGATCCACTGGGCTATGTGCTCACTCCTTCCTTTCTTATTTTTCAGGAACATGAACCCACGGAGCAATTGAATATAGATAGTCCATAGAAAGTTTCTACAATATTATAATTTTTAGAATTTTTAGAGCATGTTGCCTGAAGTTTCAATGCTTTTCAACTGAAAAGTATTTTGAAGTCTTCCGCAGTAACTATTAGTTTTTTTCGAAGAGTTTTAGTACTTTTAATTTCTATTATGAATAAAATAGTTTGAATTTCTTTATCTTTTTTAATTTGCCTTGATTTTATTGAAACTCTTGTATTCTTGAATTTTTATACAAAGGCACGAGATATTGAAAAAGAAAAGAACAAGTGTGTGTCACTTGTAATGTAGCACCAACCTGACCCGCCATTTTGTTAATTCCACTGTTAAGAGAATGGGGATAATGTACACTGCTTAAAAGATATGGGGGTTGGGGTATTATAAAGGTGGTATCAGAGCCTAGGCATTAGTTGCTGGGCTAAGAGCAGAAAGTTTCCTGTGACACCAAAGGTGGTATCATAGCCTAGGCATTAGTTGCTGGGCTAAGAACAAAAAGTTTTCTCACATTCCAAGCATGGTACCAGAGCCCAGTTAGTAGAAACACTGGACTAGAATGAGAAACTCAAACTTAGGGTTTCACCTTCAACTGAATTGAATTTAGAACGACCTACCTTCTATTTTTGAAATCGATGAGTGTTTTAGAAAATGTTTTCAAAAAAGGAAATATATGTTTTGAAAATGTTTTTGTTTGGATAGAAAGACTACAAGTTAAGCTGATAGTGGGTAAGCCTTGTCCCGAGTAAAGTTAAACATTGAAAGGGAAGTGTGTTATCCCGCCCTAGAAAGCGTGGTTGCTAAGCAAACTTTGGTCTCGCCGCTCGATCTGGAGGTTGTCCCACTAGTTCACATGAGTGATCTGAGTTGAAGAACACCCTTACTTCTATTAAAGAAAATAAGAAGGTTGGAAATTAGGGCAAGAAATTAATTAGAAGTTAAAAAAGATGCCAAAGGTGGTATCTTAACTAGATAGAGGTTGTAAGTCAACTAGAACTGAACCCTAGGTCCAGGGAAAAGACCTTAGGTAGAAATGTGTGTAGCCATGGGTGGCATAGTGGATCATAAGCATAAAACTCTAGGACATTGGCTAGAGATTGAAACATGTGCAAAAACAAAAAATTGTTTGATCAGGATACGAGACCGGAAAGCTTCTATAATTTTTGATTTCTATGTAGTATGGGAAGCATAAGAATTCGAGGTTATGGAGGAAGCCTGGACTCAAAGAATGATGGACCATGTGTGGTGAATGATCGATAACTATGGTAGAACGGGTTTCTCTATGCTCGCTGGTATGGGACGATTGAGTATAGTGGGCTCAGGAACCTTAGTTATCGAGAAATTTGCAAAATTGTTTGGGTGCGGTTCTTTTCTGAGTAAAAGCTTAAGTGGAAGGGGTAGAGTGGTATGGGACACTTGAACTTGAGAGCTTAGCTGGAAGCTTGGAACCTTGCTGTGCTAGCTTGATTGTATGATTGTGTAATATGCATGTTTTACTGTTTATTTGCTTTGAGACCAAATCCTGTACCCGTGAATGAAAAGATCCTAGAAGAAAAACTTTTAGGCCACTGAACAGATTGAAAACCTAGAAACTGAATCTAGAGTCATGGTTGAAAACATGAGCCGAGAAGAGTTCAAGGAGGTTTTCTACAAAATGTTCTTTCCACATATGACACTGTGGAAGCTGCAAGAGGACTTCATCAGGTTGAATCAAAAGGACCTGATTATAGCTGAGCACAAGAGAAAGTTTACTAAATTGGGTAAGTTTTCTCGGGAGCTAATCTAAGAAGAAAGAATGAAAGCCAATTAGTTTGCGTAGGATTTCAAGATTGAGATTCAAAAAGTGATTATGATTTTAAGCTTAAAGACATATAGGGATCCTAAGGTATGAACTCAACTTAGAACAAAGGTTGAGAGGAAAAGAGCTAGAGGCCTAGTAATGAAATAGAGAACCCAAAGGCCTAGAAAAAGACTAAGAGTGGTGGAAAGGCACCACAGACCTAGAAATTGGGGCTAAACAAAAATGAGTCAAGGGAAGAAGCTAAGAGGCTAGGATTATATTTCATATGCAAGCAGAAAGGGCATTTGGCGAAAAATTGCCCAACTGCACCAACTCAGGCTTTCTAGCAACAACAACAGAATACTCACGGGGGAGTTAGAATGGGTAACCTCAAGCTAAAGAGAATCAGAATGCCAATCAAGGGCAAAACCTAGGCCGTGGTTAGAATCAGTCCAGAATATTCGCGGTTGAGACCCAGAAAGACCAGGCCCCTGTAGTAGAAGGTACATTCCTATTGTTTAACATTGCTGTGAGGCTGTTGTTTGACTCACGTTCCTCAAAATCTTTTATCTCTGAATAATCACTAGCTGATAGGTTACAACTTGTCACAAAAACAATACCTGTGACTTTGAATGTGTGCACACCAATAGGAACCATTGTGACATCAAAGAAGATGTGTAGTTGTGAAATTAGGTTTGGCAATAAACTTTTAACAGTCGACTTATATACCCTACCTTTCTATGGCTGTGATGTAATCTTGGGGATGGATTGGTTAGACCAGTACCAGGCCTAGATAGATTATCCTAAGAAACGGGTAACCATAACATTACCTTCTGGGGAGATCTTTAAAATCAATGGGGATATGGGGAGACTACCAAGAAGTGCAACCCTGGCCTTGCTGAATTATTTGAAGTAGACGAATGAGTTTGAGGAACTCTCTGAAGAAGAACCTATTGACTTGAAGAATATTCACGACCTAGCTATAGTTAGTGAATACGAGGATGTGTTCCCAAATGACTTACCTGGACTACCATCAGCAAGAGAGTTAGAGTTCAAGATTGAACTTCACCTGGAACCAACCCTATAGCCATACCTCCTTATAGAATGGCGCCAATAGAACTAATTGAGCAAAAAACTCCACTGGACGAGTGTTAGTTGCATAATAGACTAACTATATGTTAGGTATTTCATGTATATTATGCATTAATATAATAGAAAATGTAGTGTATTTGCTTATGTTTAGTATAATATGCATCTAGAGCATTGTTGCATCATTTTAACATGTTTTAATGTTATTTTATATGAATATAATGTCCGAGAAAGGTATTCAATGTTTGTGCAGGTTTAGAATGAACCGGAGTAAGAATAGAAGCACGCGAGGAGTTGAAAATGGCCAAAAATGAGAAAACGTCAGTAATGATCGCGGTCGGCGTTGCCGACCGCGACAAATGGAATAAAGAATGGATCAACAAATGAGCAAAAACAAAAGACCAGAAGATGGCAGTTTAGTAACTGAAATTGCAGTCTACCAATCAGGACAATATCACAAGCCAAATAAAGAAAAGAAGGAAAGAAGGGATGACCGCAGTCTTCAAAAGCAAGACCGCGGTCACCAGAGTAGAAAAATGAGTGCAATGTATGACCGCGGTTATTGAATTGCACTATCGCGGTCACCAGAATTTTGCAACATTGGTGACCGTGGTCCATGCTTTAGTGACCGCGGTCACCAACTTTTGATGGGTTTATATGTTCTACTGGTGACCGCGGTCATCCCTTTAGTAACCGCGGTCACCAGATTGAATTTTGCACAGAAACATGCAGACACAGATCCAAGAATTGGGCAATGCTCTCTGACTGCGGTCATGGACCGCGGTCACTCAGTAAAAGTGTGCAAATACTACAATTTCTAGAGCAAATGGAGGGAGAACACAATGGGGAAGGGTGTTGCTGAAAGAAGACGAATTTTGGGAAGAAACTGAAGGCTGGATGGGCTGAAACTGAGCAAAGAGGGAAGACAAAGAAGGATTGAAGATCAAGATCCAAGAGTTGAGT
>JAJIYU010009811.1:0-16659 GCA_030144865.1 Tinospora cordifolia | reverse complement strand
ATACACTAATTAGAAAGTGAAATAGGGTTTAGAATTGCCAAAAATCGGACAAAAGAGGCTTTAGAGAGTGATTTTGTAATTAGAAACATGATTCAACGGCCAGGATTGAGTGGATTGTCGCCCGACGAAAAACGAGATGCTTCTAAAAAATTTTGTTCTGTTCAAATCTTTTTCTTCAAATTAACTTCATAATAAATTTGTTCTTAAGTCAATATCTAAGTAATTATTTATCAAAAGGAAACATCAAAAGGACTCCTCAAAATGCTTCACAAGATTAATCGATACAAATCATCGATAATGCAGTGGAAATACTTTGAACTATTCAATCAACTCAAAATTGTTAAACAAGGAAAGCCATTGAACGATAAAACAACCAAGTTAAACTAATGTAGATACATTAAAAAAATTCAGTAAAGTACATAAAACATGACCTCCAAGTCACCTATCCCGGACGACCTCCCCATGAGGTGTCCAATCAGAATGCGGGTCTTCTGACGTGAGTCAACATATTCTACGTCCAGGTGTACTTGAAAAATAAAGTGGGAGTGAGCTCGAAAGCTCAATGGATCTGTCCTACATATCACATGCATTATACAGACCCAATCCAAACATTACAAACACTTTCAAACATAAGGCGTTCAAACATTCAATTGTTTTAGTTGTAATCTAAGACCGGAAGAGGGTTGAGATGTCTCTCGGTAATTCCCTGTGATCTAATCAAATCTCAGAGGTTTCCCAATAACCGTCTAAAATCAGTCATGTCATCACTATCACAACCTAAGAGAGAGTACTTATCGTGACGTCGTACCATCTCCCAAAGGCTTCGAGCTATTACAGTCAGCTCCAGGTGGGAATACCTACGATCCACCTTGTAGCTCAACAATCTCAAGCAGTGACATATAGGAGATGCCACCTCTATCCACTTCAGGCTCGTCAATCGCAGTGGTATGTGGATTCTTAATAAGCCATCGTCTTATTTTAGTTTTTACAAATAGTCTCAATCACATCAAGCATTTGACCATTCACTAGGAAAATAATTCAAACTAGTCATGCAAGTTAACATGACAAGATGCATTAGTGAACAATAAGATTTAAACAGATATGTTCCTAGTCATGCATGCCATATTTGAGTAAATCTAAGTGCAAGATCATGTCATGAACTAATTTACACATGGATTAAACAATTCCTTATACATCGCACATCATTTACATAAGCCAAACAATTTTAATCAATTTCATAATAAAGTTCTAATAACCTAGAACTATTCAATCAAATGCTTTGAATCGTAAATCCATATAATACATATGAGCAAGGAAGTCATGCTCACTTGATTTCGAAGGTCTTCAGGGCTCCCTTGCTTTTCGTTGAGATACTCGACACTCTAAAATGTACAAATCTAAAATTTAACACTAAATAAGTTTGAATGATTTCTAAGATGATTATGAAATTTAAATATAAATTTCCTCTAAGTTTATTCAGATCAAAATAAGGTTTCCACTGTTGAAAAAAATCATTCTTATTTATTTCTATATTTCTAGTGTTTATTATTGTTAGCAACCCCACAACTGTACGAGATCGCAATAGTAATAACCGGTAAGACCGGGTATCGACCTCAGGGAAAAAGGGTTGGCTTGTGATTTCAAGTCCCAAATTTACTATTGATCAAGATTTTATCAAGACTAGATTGGATGTAATTTAATTAAGTTGAAAACTAGAAACTACTCTAAACAAAAATAATAGTTAATGTTAAGAATTCAATATATAGACATGTCTAGGATAGTGAATGCCGCTGCATAGTTTGTAATTCTTCGTTGTAGTTATGAGTTACTTAATCCATGAGCTATAGCATCAATAGTTGAAATCCTTTCCCAAGGTATTTCAACACTCACTAGATTTGTTTTGTCAAACCCTTTTCCGAGGCGTTCACTTAACAATCTACATGTTATATCCAACAATCCTGTGCAACTCCCTAGATTGGTCAACAATCTCCCGATAAATCAACTTGTCTAAGTCCAAATTGTGATATCCACCCTTTAGGCTTCTCTTCCAAGATAAACCAAATTATTAAGTTCAATACATCTATGGCTAGTAGACGTAAGGCTTTAAATCTACACAATAAGGAATAGAATTAGCTAGACATGAATTCAAAGAAAATCATAAAATTAAATTTAAAGAAGTAATACATACTCAAAACTCTTAAACAATCTTTAATTCTCAATGGAAATCTAGTTTTTCATGCCCTAACAACTGTCATAGTGATTTTTTTTTCGATCTTTGGTCCCCTTGACTCTAATTACCCTTTTCTATTTATAGTCCCGTACTAAAAACCTAAAAAAAAATGAAAATCTCGCTAATCAATCGAGTAACCGCGGTCAATGACTTATATGTCAAAACCCAAAAATTCTCCATGTTCTGTCCACCGCGTTCTATCCTATTTCTGTGCAAATCACGTTCTGGTGATTGCGGTCACTAGTTTATGGACCGCGGTCACCAGTGCATTGTATACTGGTTCTGTTCTTCTGTTGTTACTGCGGTCTTCAGTTCTTGGAGCGCGGTCTACTGGTATTTTCTCACGATTCCATCTCTTATTTGCCTTCTTCTGATGCATTCTTCCTGTGTGCTTCAACCTGTATCCTGCAATACACTCAATTCCTTTCCCATACATCATTTTCTCATAAAAGAATATCAAAACTATAGAAAACAAGGCTTAAAAGTTATTAAACAATGTAAATCCCTAACTACATGCAACTATTGCTAATTATGCAATTCTTTACTTCTATTCTCCCTTATTTCTTATAAAATGCAACATTTTACCTATTCTAATGTTAGTTTGCTATGCGACTAACAAATACTCCCAAACTTAGACTATTTTTCGTCCCCGAACAATGATTATAATATAAAATTAACATGTCATGCCATATAAAATTTAAATTCTTTTTCACTCATTATTGTAACCTCAATTTTCCATTCCTATAGCTTATGACTCGTCAACACTTGCTTAGGGCCATTCAGTTTGTCTAAATTTTCAGTTAATCCTCTATTCTTTCTCAACTTCACCCTTTTATCTGTTAGTATCTCAATCCTCCTAGACTTTGTAAGTGATTTGTAGGTACCATCTCACTCATAGAAATCATTTCCTAATACCTAAGTACATAGACCCTCTCAATTCTCTTCTCTATCTATCTTCTACTTAAGTCAAACTATAGTCAGGATCAATGGTCTTTCTTTTAGGTTGTAACGTGGTCTGGCTTAAGGTACAAATGTAATAGGAATTTAAATCTGACTCAAGTGTACACTCATAGCAATAATAACAACCTATTTTGTTTGATTTTTTTTATCAAAATAGCTTGATCCTTTCTTTTCAAGCCTTTGGTTTTCTTCATTCACCCTCACAATGTTGTCTTCATAGCTCCCCCAAACTTCTTTTATTACGTACACTCCAAATTGTACTCACATGTACACTCATACAAAAGTAGAAAGTGCAACTATCATTGACAATACTGAAATACTAAAGAAAATAAATATAACTCTCTCTTTTTTTTAATTCAAAGGAAATAAAAGCTAAACAAAAACTGAAAACATACGTATTTCAATGTTAGCATCCCCTCCTTCTTTCACATAATCAGAATAGGCAGTATTAAAACCATGAGTGCATACAAATAGGTCTAACTGAGATATTCATAAAAGGATAGAGTGTTTATATACATAATGTTTAGGTTCATAACAAGAAAATAGGCTATAAGGCTCAAAATTGGTTACAAAGGATTAGAAATGTTGGGACCGGCCTTTAAGCTATGACTCAAACAATGATGGCCTACTTCATTTCCCTTCTATATTAATTCCTAAGTAGTGTTCAAGACAGATTTGATTATTTTAAGAGTTTGCGGGAAACTCTCTCTACTTGTGGTTTGGTTTTTACTCCTCACTTTTCTCAGTCTTTGGATTCTTAATCTACCTAAGACTACAGAGATCTGTTAAGGTCAAATTTCAGACAAACCAAACACACAGACTGTTTGAAAGTACCCTAGTTCTTTGTTTCATCACACTAGATGAATTTTCAATTTCATAGGTTACTTAGTGAAAATTTTCAAAAATATGGCATGACTCTAGCCTAAGTGACATCTATATGCTCTATATGCTCATGTCCTGACTAATGTGTTCATGTTTTATCACTAAATAAACAATCCTAATATCTAAATGTCATGAGAAAATTTCAATAGCTATGCATGTGATATGCCCATAAATATATGCAGTTTAAAAACATTAATGCACACAAAATATGTAAAGATAAAGAAAAAAATAAACCTGAAATGAACTTGAAAAAGAATTTTTTCAGTGCGCACCCCCAAACTTATATTGTGCCTTGTCCTCAGGTGCACATAGATACGTAAACATGGGCAGGGTAACACATCACACATGCATTCAAAGAAAAAAGAAAAGAAAGAATTAGTCTGGAAATTATGGCAAAATATAGATTAGCATTGGACCATTGAACTAACAGTCAGAAATAATGCATTAACAGAAGAAAAAGAAAAACATAAGAACCACAAAGGTACAAAAGTTTGATTTTCCAAGAGCAGACACAAGAGAAGCAATAGAAGTATCGAAAACAATGGTGCTCAAAGATCTGCATCAAAGACTTCCTCCTCAGTAATAAAGTCCGTGAAAACATCACCACCATCAGCTCATCATCATGATCATCATCAACATTCGTAAGCTGGGGCGGCTGCACCGGAGGAACACAACATGCCATCTCCATGTACGGCATAGTGCAAGGAGGAGGAGGGAAAGCTGCAACCATATCCGAGTCCCTGCGATGCATCCATTGAGTCATGTATGCCATCCAATGCATCATAATGTGCTCAGTGATAGATAGAGATGTAGCGGCGGCTGAAGAGGACTGAGGAGCATCTACAGGAGGTGCAGAGGCTGAGGCAGGATCAGTAGCAGGTGGAGGAGACACAATAGAGGCCCTACGCCTCTTGGAAGTGGTGGATGTGAGCATCTTCACTGCAATATGATCCTTCATCTTCAATAGAGGCTTTGTCTTGTCCCATATGACCCCCGCCCGTCTGCGTAATTCTGTAATCAAAGTACGATGTGGCAAACCTGCATTGGTTCTATCTATAGCAGACTGGATAGAACTAGAAATGAGCTCCCCAATATTAATTGAGAGTCCCTTCATGATGCAGTAAACTAACACCGCTCTCTCTACTATCACTATGTTAATGGCCAAAGAGGGAAGTAAATTGGCACAAGTTAGATACAACCAAACCTTAGCCTCAGTCTTGAACATAGTCTTCATGAGGTTGACGGGCTTATTGTTATAGCAAATCCATGATGCCCCGTCAACAAACAGTGTCCGAAGAAGTTCATTCGGATCAAATCTCGGCAACAATGTGTAGTAGTTGTCCGAAGAGTTAGCGGGAAGACCATAGACCTCATTAATAGCAGTGGCATTGAATAGCACCCACTTACCCCGTACCCAAATTGATGTACTTTCTCGGTCAGGGGCGTTGGCATAAAATTTTTGCACGATTGAGACCACTGTGGTGCCGGGCGCCTGAATCAACTTTCCCCAATTTCTTGCACCTATGATAGTATCAATGCCCAATGCACATTCCTCATTCATCAACATGATTCCTCTCTCAGGAATCAAGTGTTTAGGAACAAATTATATTAAACCTCTGTTTAGCGTTTGCTGTTTTGAATCTGTTCCTATTAGAGGGTGGAAGGAGAGGTGCTTGTTACTTCCCTTTAGAAGCAGACATTTTCATTCTGGGAGGCCTGCAAACACAGAGATTAAGGGCAAGGAAAAAAACAAGATTCATATATAATAACACATCAACCATTCAATGAAATTGACTCAACATATGGTTTTTGTGCATGGTCTAAGCGTTATAACATCAAAGTCATTCAATAGGCATTAAACATTGAATCTTGTATTGCTTGTGATGTTGAATGACATAAAAACAGATGAAAAGGCACCTCATTACGTGAAACAACACATCTACAGGCCTAAATTGCTCATGAACACGAAATTATGCAAAAACTGATTCATATAGTGTGCATATTCAAAGTCAAGAAGAGAATAATGTGAGTCATTGAGCAAAATCACCATGTAAGCATAAGAGAACACACAAAACATTCCTAAATCATCTAAACACTCAAACAAATGCAAGAAACTAATAAGAAATCAAAGAAAAGCACTTGCATTTTAACTGAGAAAGGGTGAAATGCTTGAAATCTTGAAGATGAATCTAAAAAACCACAAACAAACTCAGATTTTCAACCCACAAATGAGTAGAATGACCGCGATCTATCATTTAAAAGACGCATGGACTGCAGTTTGTGCTTTACAGACCGTGGTCCATGTGCCTTTTCAATGTTTTAAAAACAAATACTCGAATTGTGGATCGCAGTCTACAAGTTATACTGTGTTCATGGACCGCGGTCTACAGGTTATAATGTGTTCATGGAACGCGGTCCATGTGTATACCAAAAAAGTTTGTTCTGCCGACCGCAGTCCATGGAACTACTCGTGCTGGTGACCGCGGTCCATGGACTTCCTTCACAAATTTTTGTTCTGGTGACCGCGGTCCATGGACTGATGACCGCGGTCACCAGAATGATGTTTCTGTGGAAACTAATGTGGACCGAGGTCTGTAAATGATGGACCGCAGTCCACAGTTTGATATACCCCTTTTACAAATTCTAAGTGCATAGACACAATTTCTCCATGAAATCTGACAAACTAAACTTAAGAACACAATTACGTAAACTTTTATAGTGGGTTGCCCCCCACTCAGCACTATGTTTAACGTCGTTAGCTTGACGAGGATACACTGTTTCAATCTTTGAGGAGAACCGTCTCCACCATCTGCTTTGGTCCACTATAGAAAATCTTCAGTATTTGGCCATTCACTTTAAACTTGTGGCCATCCACCAGGCTCTGCACCTCTACTGCTCCATACGAGAAGACTTGAGTGACTAAAAATGGTCCCGACCATCGAGATTTAAGCTTTCCTAGAAACAACCGAAGTCTTGAATTGAAAAGAAGCACTTGCTGTCCAGGTTTAAACTCTTTTTTCACTATGATTTGATCGTGCCATTTCTTTATTCTCTCTCTATAGATGGTGTTGTTCTCAAATGCTTCCCTACGAAACTCTTCAAGTTCTACGAGTTGCAACAACCTGTTCTCACCACAAGCCTTCGCATCGAAATTTAACTTCCTGATTGCCCAATAAGCTCTGTGCTCTAACTCGCAAGGCAAGTGACAAGATTTCCCATACAAAAATTGATAAGGAGACATACCAATGGCTGTTTTAAATGCTGTCCTATAAGCCCACAATGCATCATCTAACTTCAATGCCCAGTCCTTACAGTTTGTACCAACTGTTTTTTACAATATTGACTTGATTTCATGGTTGAACACTTCAGCTTGCCCATTAGTTTGAGGATGATAAGGTAGAACAACCTTGTGCCTCATGCCATACTTCGTGAGAAGGTTGTCGAAGAATTTATTGCAAAAATGTCTTCTTTCATCACTCACTATGGCTCTAGGGGTTCCAAAACAAGAGAAAATGTTTCATGTAAGGAACTTAAGTACCACTTGTGCATCATTCTTTGTTGTAGCCATAGCCTCCACCCACTTAGAGACATAGTCAACCGCTAGCAGGATATATTGTTTGCCAGCTAATGGTGGAAATGGTCCCATAAAGTCAATGCCCCATACATTAAACAATTCCACTTCTACAAATGAGGTAAGAGGCATTTCATTCCTTCTAGAGATGTTTCCTTGCTTTTGGCATGCCTCACAAGTCTTGACAAACTGATAAGCATCCTTCAACATGCTTGGCGATTAAAACCCACTCTCAAGTACACGTCTTGCTGTTGTTTGATGACTATAATGACCACTATAAGGTGAAGCGTGGCAATCATGAAGAACTTTGTTAATTTCATATTTAGGAATGCAACAACGAATCACCTTGTTAGCACACCTCTGGTAAAGAAAGGGATCATCCCAAAGATAGAACTTACTTTCATGCATGAAATATTTTAAGCAGCTTTGAGATAGATCTGGTGGTGTAACGCCTGTAGCTTTGCAGTTAGCAAAATCTGCGTACCACGGGAGGTTGTCACTTACTGACAAGAGACGTTCATCCAGGAAGACTTCCACTATTCCCTTTGGATCAGGATTTGCTTCATTTGACAGACGAGACAAGTGGTCAGCCACAACATTTTCTGTACCCTTTTTGTCTATTACCTCAATATCAAACTCTTGCAACAACAAGATCCACCTTATTAATCTTAGCTTAACATCATTCTTTGTAAACAATTGTCTGATTGCCACACGATCAGTGAAGACTTTGACATGTGAGCCCACAATGTATGATCTGAACTTGTCACAAGCAAAAACAACAGCTAGCAACTCCTTTTCAGTGGTTGTATAGTTCTTTTGAGCATCATCTAATGTTTTGCTTGCATAGTATATGGCTCTGAACATTCTATCACGTCTTTGTCCTAAAACTGCTCCTACTGCATAATCACTAGCATCACACATGATTTCGACCGGTTCCCCCCAAACTAGTGTTGACATTATTGGAGCAGTTGTTAAGGTTTTCTTAAGTGTGTTAAAAGCATCAACACACTCAGCTGTGAAGATAAATTCAGCTTCCTTTTCCAGCAATTGACATAGAGGACAAGTTATATGAGAGAAGTTCTTGATAAATCTTCGATAAAACCTTGTGTGCCCCAAGAAACTCGGCACCTCACGCACTGTTGTTGGTGGTGACAAATTTCCAATGGCTTGAATTTTTGCTTTATCAACTTCTAGGCCATTAACAGAGATTGTATGGCCCAACACAATGCCTTCCCGAACCATGAAGTGACATTTCTCCCAATTTAGGACTAGATTCTTTTCTTCACACAGGGAGATGACTCGTTTCAGATTGTTGAGACATTATTCAAATGTTTCACCAAACACTGAGAAGTCATCCATGAATAACTCCATGATGTCTTCAATCATATCAGCAAATATTGCCATCATGCACCATTAGAACGTTGCTGGTGCATTGCATCGACCGAATAACATTCTCTTAAATGCATAAGTGCCATATGGACAAGTGAAAGTAGTCTTTTCTTGATCCTCTGGTGCGATGACTGTTTGATTATATCCAGAATATCCCTCCAAGAAATAGTAGAAATCATAACCAGCAATACGATCCAACATTTGGTCCACAAAAGGTAAAGGAAAATGATCTTTACGGGTTGCTTTGTTCAGCTTCTGATAATCAATGCAAACACGCCATCTAGTTGTTCTTGAAGCTATTGACTCTCCTTTTTCATTTGTAATCATAGTCATTCCCCCTTTTTTAGGCACAACGTGAATAGGGCTAACCCATGGTGAATCTGATATAGCATAGATGATTCCAGCTTTTAGCCGCTTCATAACTTCTTTCTTCACCACTTCTTTCATAATAGGATTGAGCCTCCGCTGATGTTCCATCGTTGGTTTATGTGAGTCCTCCATTAAAATTTAATGCATGCAAATGGCTGGACTTATCCCTTTGATATCTTCAATTGTCCATCCTAATGTAGATTTATGCTCTTGTAACACCTTCAACAACTTTCCTTCTTGAACAGGTGCAAGTGAGGAGGAGATAATAATTGGAAGTGATTTGTTCTCATCCAAAAATGCATACTTCAAATGCTCCGGAAGCTGTTTCAACTCCACTTCCTTAGGAGGCTCTTGAACAACTATAGATGACTGATTTTCAGGCAATTGTTCCTCTTTACTGTGGAATTCTGGTGCACTTGATTCTAAAGCTAGCACCACAAGCTGCACTTCTACTGTCATAACTTCAGGAAACGTCAATGAACGAAAGATGCTTCCCACCAACTCATCTTGTGAGCTTAGTGCCTCCACCACCTTGCCAATGCAAAAGTTCAGGATCTACACCCTGTTGCATTCATGTAGGTCAATAGGATATTGCATTGCCTTGTAAAGATTAAAGATCACTTTCTCATCATTAACTCTTAAAATTAATTCTCCCTTGTGTACATCAATGTGTGCATGCCCGATAGCCAGAAATGGTCTTCCAAGGATAAGTGGTATTTTACAATCTTTTTCCATGTCTAGAACCACAAAATCCACTGGAAATATGAACTTATCTACCTTGACCAACACATTCTCAACCACTCCTTTTGGATATGTTAAAGACCTATCCGCTAGCTGAAGAGTGATGGTTGTTGGCTTGATTTTTGTCATTCCCAACCTTTTGCATACCGCCAAAGGCATCGGATTTATGCTTGCTCCGAGATCACATAGTACCTTCTCAAAAATTTTAGACCCAATATTGCAAGGTATAGTGAAACTACGTGGATCTTTCAACTTTTGAGGAAGCTTCTTCTGTAGGATGGCACTACATTCTTTGGTGAGCTTGACTGTTTCAAAATCTTCTAACTTCCTCTTCTTGGACATGATCTCCTTCATAAACTTTGCATAGTTAGGCATTTTTTACAAAGCTTTAGCAAATGAAATGTTTATATGGATTTTCTTAAACATTTCCAAAAATTTGGCAAACTGTTCATCCATCTTCTTTTTCTGAAAACTTTGAGGAAATGGTAAAGGTGGAATTTCAGAAATTTTGCTTTCTTGATTTGCTCTTGCCTTGACCTTCCCTTTTGATGATGTCGGTTCTTCATGTTGACCTATGGATGACTTTTGCACATACATCTCATTACTAACAGCTCCCTCAGCTTCAATAGGTAGTATACTTGGATTTGGTGGACCTACTACCTCTTTGCCGCTCCTAGTAGTCACCGCCTTGCAACTCTCCTTTGGATTTACTTGAGTATTACTTGGAAAAGAGTTCCGCTGTTGGTTTGATACTATTTGTGCCAATTGCCCCCCTAGTGTTTCCAGATTTTTAACAGTGGCATTAATGTTTCCCACCTGGATTTCAATTCTTGAAACTCTTGTGTCATTTTTATCAACCCTTCCAGGCAACTCTTTGAAGAATCTTGAATGCATATTCATCATTTCATCAAGTTTATCTTCCAAAGATGGCTTTTTATCTTGCAAAGGCTGTTGATTGACAAATCCTGGTGGCATTTGAACATTTCTGTTATTTGCATATGAGAAATTCTCATGGTTCCTCACGCTCGGATGATAATACTTTGGGACATTATACCCCCCAGTTGGTGCTTAATACCCGCTGAATCTGTTCATTGCATTCATCTATTCGATTGAAGCTTCTCCATGATAATTTGACTTACTTGCTTCAGCAATTGACTGCACTTGTTGATGTTGCTGAAGTTGTGCTCCACTACTCTTTTCTTCCACCAAATTCAATCGATGGGTCATTGCTGCAATTTAGGCATGTAAAGCACTAATCTCATCAACTTCATGAATTTCTACTCTATTTGCTGTACTTCTTTCTATACCATGTCCATAAGCATTAGCTGCCATGTCTTCAATCAGTTGAGTTGCTTCTATGGTTGGTTTCCCCATCAAAGATCCTCCAGCTGCTGAATCTACCAAGGCCCTTGTGGGTGGTGTAAGTCCACTATAAAACATCTGAATTTGAAGCCAAAGTAGATATCCATGTTGTGGGCAATGCCTTAGTAGGTCTTTAAATCTCTCCCAAGCCTCATATAAAGATTCAAACTCAGATTATTTGAAAGAGCTAATCTCCCCTCACAGCTAATGCACTTTGGTTGGCGTAAAATACTTTTGCAGAAACTTCTGGCCCATTTCTTCCCAAGTTGTAATACTTCCCGAAAGCAAGGTTTGCAGCCAGCTTTTTGCTTTATCCCTTAAGGAGAAGGGAAACAGTCTTAGCCTAAGTTGATCTTCAGTTACTCCATGTATTTTGATTGTATCGCATATTTCCATAAAGGAGTTTAGATGTACCATTGGATCCTCCACAGCTGAGCCTCCAAACTGTTGTTGATGCACCATGGTGATCAAGGATGGTTTCAACTCAAACGTGTTTGCATTTATTGGTGTCCTTACTATGCCTGAGTAGTTGTTGTTTAAGACAGGTTTGAAGAAGTCCCATAATGGTGCCTCCCCATTGTTACCAACACCCGAACTACCGCTTTCAACCATGTTTGATACACGTTCTTGAGCCTCAAACCAAATCTGACTGATTGTTTTCAGCAAATCTGAATCGTAGGGGTCGCAAGGACGTTTACTCATACAAGCCTGAAACACAAAAAAAAACGCAAACAGATCAAGTGTATTCAATGTATTCTTTACTAATGATAAGAAAAATCAATTAATAAGTAATAATAAAATAAGATATTATCTTGACTAAGAACAAACCAAATTCAATTGTTTTTAAAAACACTAAACACTGTTTAGTCCCCGACAACGGCGCCAAAAACTTGTTAGCAACCCCAGAAGTGTATGAGATCGCAATAGTAATAACCGGTAAGACCGAGTATCGTCCTCAGGGAAAAAGGGTTGGCTTGTGATTTCAAGTCCCAAATTTACTATTGATCAAGGTTTTATCAAGACTAGATTGGATGTAATTGAATTAAGTTGAAAACTAGAAACTGCTTTAAACAAAAATAATAGTTAATGTTAAGAATTCAATATATAGACATGTCTAGGATAGTGAATGCTGCTGCCTAGTTTGTAATTCTTCATTGTAGTTATGAGTTACTTAATCTATGAGCTATAGCATCTATAGTTGAAATCCTTTCCCAAGGTATTTCAACACTCATTAGATTTGTTTTGTCAAACCCTCTTCCGAGGCGTTCACTTAACAATCTATGTGTTATATCCAACAATGCCTGTGCAACTCCCTAGATTGGTCAACAATCTCTCAATAAATCAACCGGTTTAAGTCCAAATTGTGATATCGACCCTTTAGGCTTCTTTCCCGAGATAGACCAAAGTATTAAGTTCAATACATCTATGGCTAGTAGACGTAAGGCTTTAAATTTACACAATAAAGAATAGAATCTATAACTCAATAACGACAATTAGATATTACAAACTATGCATTGAACATTACATCCTAGACAATAAAACTGATTAGCTAGACATGAATTCAAAGGAAATCATAAAATTAAATTTAAAGAAGTAATACATACTCAAAACTCTTAAACAATCTTCAATTCTCAATGGAAATCTAGTTTTTCATGCCCTAACAGCTGTCACAATGATTTTTTTTGATTTTCGGTCCCCTCGACTCTAATTACCTCTTTCTATTTATAGTCCCGCACTAAAAAACCTAAAAAATACGAAAATCTCGCTAATCAATCGAGTGACCGCGGTCAATGACTTCTATGTCAAAACCCAAAAATTCTCCATGTTTTGTCCACCGTGGTCTATCCTGTTTCTGTGCAAATCACGCTCTGGTGACTGCGGTCACCAGTGCATTGTGTACTGGTTCTGTGCTTCTGTTGTTACTGCGGTCTTCAGTTCTTGGATTGCGGTCTGCTAGTATTTTCTCATGATTCCATCTCTTATTTGCCTTCTTCTGATGCATTCTTCCTGTGTGCTTCAACCTGTATCCTGCAATATACTCAATTCCTTTCCCAGACATCATTTTCTCATAAAAGAATATCAAAACTATAGAAAATAAGGCCTAAAAGTTATGAAACAATGTAAATCCCTAACTACATGCAACTATTGCTAATTATGCAATTCTTTACTTCTATTCTCCCTTATTTCTTATAAAATGCAACATTTTACCTATTCTAATGTTAGTTTGCTATGCGACTAACAATTACAATTATGTTCAAAAATACTTTTATGCTTATATTGTAGAAAAATATTAATTCTTCTAATTTAAACCTTTAATTTATAACTAAATTTCTCATAACTAAATTTCAAGTTTCTATGATTTATTAACTTCTAAATATATTTATTTAGATTATGCTAATAAAACACTAACTTAAATTTGGACTCTAAAATAATTCATTTATGTTCTATAATTTTTATTTTACTTAAAAGTAATATTTTTATATCTAAAATTTGAACTAGGTTCCAAGTTATTAATTTGTCACATAAAATCCCTACGTTACATCTTTTAAATTAAATTAATTTAAATCATTCATACTTAGCTATTAAATCTAATTTATGAATTTCTTAAATTCTGAACTCCAAAATAAAATTATTTTATCTTAAAACTTTTTTTTAAATGGCTTAATTAATTTCTATTTGAATAAAAAGAATTCCAATATTTATTATTTATATCTAACGTCTAAAAATCATTAAAGTTCTCATATTTGAAATTCCGAATTTCTAAACTTTAATAGTTATATTCTAAGCTTCTATCATAATCCACAAGTATCAAAATAATATTTGTACTACACTATTCAATAAAGTTTTTAAATTTCTGATTTTCATTTTGTTTTCGCATCTAAAATCATCTAAAAATAAAATTCATATTATCTAAAATTTTAAAATCTAAAATATACCTCGCATCGTTCTCTTTGCACGAACTACGCCAACGATGGACTCTCATCTACACGCGATCGCATTCCACAGTTCTATTCGCCGTCAAGCCAATTAATTCACGTTCCGTTACCAAAATCCCAATCACACTACACCAACGTCAAAGCACAGACTACTTCTTTCTCCCCTGTTTTCAGTTTGGTCTTCAATTTATCATAAAATCTAGATTCAAATCTCGTTCCTCATTCTTCAAAACCAGCAACAGCTACAAAGCAAAATCTGGTTTCTTTTATTCATCTTCTTGTTCATTTCTCATTCACTCCACTAGAATTCATAAACTCAACCCACACACGTTTGAAAATCAACCCAAAAAATTCAAAGTTTTTGCCTCTTCATTTCGGTCTTCAACCAACCACTATTGTGGATTTCCTGTTGTTGTGATTCACCAACCAGTAGCTGCATGCCCTTCATCTCCTTCCCAGCTCCAAATCACCTACACACACCTAACGGACAGTAAACTCCACCGCTCCAAGCACCAACTTTCCCCATCTTCTCCGTTTTTAGTAGCAGCGGCTCCCCAAAATCACTCCCCCCTGCTCTATTTGTTCCTTCTCGTTCTTCTCTGTTCTTCCTCCCTCTGTCCGCGCCATAGCACCCAAAATAGCAACATGCAGCAGCAACGTCAGCAACAATAGCAGCAATTGCTCTGCTTCCTTCCCTTCCTCTGTTCTCTGCTGTGCTGCACGGTTAGGCAACCCTAAAACCAGCTAGCTTCGTTACTGTCCATCAAGCACAACATCAGAAATTCAGTCTTCATTCATGAATTTGCAGCTCCTTCCATTGTTCGTTCCACTCCTCTTTGTGCAGTGACATAATAGCTGTTAAAAGAATATTGGTTAATCACCCACCCAGAAATCTGTTACAATAGAATTCAAACAAGCAGAATTCTGTTGTAACCAGATGACAGAAAAACTGTCAAGACAGCTACCAGCAGCTACGTGGTAGTTTTTTGAATCTTCCAATGATAGTCTTGCATAGTGCCATATCATCACTAGTTTTGTGTATAAATATATGGTGTATCATTAAATGAAAAGACTGAATAACAGAGGAAATTTCTGGATTAACTCTGCTCAAATTCTTCTTCTTCCTTCTTCCCTCATTTCTTTTTCTGCATTCAAAATTCCTACAACAGTAGAGTATTAAACTTCTTGATGGTATCAGAGCCTCCTATCTAACTGAGCTCTCTTCGATCCAAAATGGAAGGCTCTTCTTCTCCAATATCACTTTCATCCCAGAACCAGTCCACTTCCATTGTCAAGCTTCCATCCCTCAGCCAACCTCTTACAATCAAGCTAGACCGTTCGAACTATCTATTGTGGAAAAATCAGATCCTGAATGTTGTAATAGCAAATGGCTTAGATGGGTATCTTGATGGAACCATACAGTGTCCTTCCCGTTTTCTGGACCTTGGGCAAACTCAACTAAATCCTCTATTTACAACATGGCAACGGTACAATCGACTTCTTATGAGCTGGATCTATGCATCATTATCAGATAATATGCTTAGCCAGATTGTATCCTACAACAATGCATCTGAAATCTGGAATGTTCTTGCCCGAACATATGCTGCAGCTGCTGAATCTCGCATATTAGAGCTGCGTTTTGAGCTCCAATCAATCAAGAAGGATGGCATTACTGCCGATGAATATCTGCTGAAATTAAAAAGCGTTGTTGATCAACTAGCAGCTATTGGAGAACCTGTTGCCTCTCGAGATCAATTAATATATTTTTATCAGGGTCTTGGTTTAGAGTACAACTCTCTAGTTATTTCTCTTCAATCAAAATCACCTCCTCCTTCCCTAGAAGAAGCTCATAGTTAGCTCCTCACATTTGACCAGCGCTTACAGAGGCAAAACTCTATAGATAAAATAAATTCTCCTCATGCATTGGTTTCTATTGCAAAGAGTCCTTTCAAACCATCTTTTCATTTCTCTCCCAAACCCTCACCGCGACCTCAGCCTTCACAACCACCTCCTTTTCGACCCTCATCTCAGTCATCTCAGTTTACTCCCAGTATATTGGGACCTCAGCCATCATCAACTTGGCGATCTCAAAAGCCTCGCCCACGCTATCAGATATGTGGTAAAAATGGTCATATAGCCTCAGTCTGTTATCACCGACTGAACATGAATTATCAACCTCAAACTCAAAAATCTACACAAGCTTCTTCACCCTCCGGGCC
>JAJIYU010009810.1:0-16670 GCA_030144865.1 Tinospora cordifolia | reverse complement strand
TGCATTTCAATATGTAAGAACATTTCATTTATGATAGAATAACAAGTTAAGTGATAAATTAGAAAACACTACTCACAAGGATGCTCAGCTCCCGGTGCTCCTCTAGTGACCAGTCGCGTCCTGCTGATGTTTGATCCTGCGTGATCAACTTACTTTCTTAATATTTACATAAAACTTGGCTCACATTCTAACTTTATGGTCTTTGGTCAATCAAAGGATTGACTTGGTCAACTATAGACGATGATCTCAAAGAGTCTCGACCTTCGCCGGATCTCCGTCACTGTGGTAGGTTTCGGCCAACTAATAATAGTCTCGACCTTCGCCAGATCAACAGAAATACCATCGGCTCCTACCACATGGCCTAAAAATCGGACCTCTGTCAACCAGAACTCGCGCTTGCTATACTTAGCATATAGACGGTGATCTCGAAGAGTCTGCAGTGTGATCCTCAAATGCTCGGCGTATTCCTCGCTAGTCTTTGAGTAAATGAGAATGTCGTCAATAAAGATAATGCCAAAGGAGTCGAGATAGGGATGAAACACTCTCTGGATCATGTCCATGAACATCGCAAGGGCATTTGTCACGCCAAATGGCATGACTAGGAACTCATAGTGCCCATAACGAGTCCCAAAGGCCATCTTTGGTACATCTTCCTCCCTGACCCTCAGCTGATGGTACCCAGATCTTAGATCTATCTTTGAGAAAACAGTGGCACCTCTGAGCTGGTCAAACAAATCATCAATGCAGGGAAGAAGGTACTTATTCTTCACTGTCACCTTGTTCAACTAGCGATAGTCGATACACAACCGGAGGCTCCCATCTTTCTTTTTCACAAACAACACTGGAGCACCCCAAGGTGACACGCTAAGGGTAATAAAACCCTTCCTCATCAGTTCCTTTAGTTGGACCCTCAATTCCTTAGGCGCCATTTGATAAGGAGGGATCGAAATGGGCTGTGTCCCTAGAATAACCTCAATAAGGAAATCAATTTCCCGCTTAAGAGGCAAGCTGGGTAAATCCTTAGGAAACACATCAGGAAAATCTCTAACAACAGTAATCTTATCAATACTCGCTCGTGAAGGTCCCTCATCTATGGTGGTTAGACTTGCTAAAGTATCAATCTCATACTGAGTCGACATTTTACCTCAGGTTCTCGATCTATTAGAGGCACTACCCTGAAAAATAATAACAGTTTGCCCTGGTATCTGAAATATGACCCTCTTGGCGAAACAATCAACGTGTGCATGGTACGCAGCTAGCTGGTCCATTCCTAGTATAGCATCAAACTCTAGGAACTCTAACACCAAAGGTCAACAATGGTCTCCAAGTCACCCAACCTCAATACACAACCCTCACAAATCAGGTTAGGGTAAATGCATTCCCCAGCTGCATTACTCAACATGAGCCAGGTGGGTGACCTAAGGGGTTTAAATCCAAACATGTCTATGACGTGTCCAAAGATGAATGATAAGGTAGACCCAGAATCAATCAACACATATACGGTAGAATCTAAAATAGAAACAATACCTTCTACCAGAGTCATGGTAGCCTCTGGATCAAGCTGTGTGATGGCCTGTGTTCTCCCTCGAGTAACAGTAGTGGTGGGTACACTGGAAGTTGGAATAAGCATAGGGTACTCATATCGTTTGTGGCCTGGATAACCACACTGATATATAAACCGACATCCTTGGATAGCCTAGTATGTCTGGGTTGACCCATAACCTCTATGTCCTGAATCTCGGCCCCTTCCTTGACCTCTACCTCGGGCCCCATACTGAGTCAGTGGTTGTTCCACCGGCTGATATGTCTGAACTTGGGTGGCAGTGATCAAGACTAAGGAAGATGACTGACTCTACTTTCCTCTGGACTGTCCTCCCAAACACTTCCTCTTCCTCGGGTATCTAACTGCTCGAGCTCCACCTCGATAACCTCCTGGAGTCAATGACTGGGGTTGTAACTACTGCTGCGACTGTACTGTGGCACCCTGTACTATCTAGACCATAGGGCGCTCATCTCTCCCATCAGTCTCAAACTATAGTGCCTGCCTCTGAATGATTTCAAAAGTAGCTTCAGTAGCTATTAATGTCGCTTGCTTAATATTGGCCCTCAACCCTTGACGGAAGAATCCTATTATCTCCTAGTAATACTCTAATCCCCTAAGTTTAAGTTCTAAATCTTAAAACTCACTAACTCCCAATGACAGTCAAATTTTCCTCATGATATGGCCACTCTCACTCGGTTCCTCTTCCTGCCAATCAGAAGCTAGAAAGTTTTCGTCCATAATTCCGCTATGCTACTCTAAGTCATTCCTAGGATTTTTCTAACTTCTGCGATTACTCTGAGGTTCCCTAGGTTAATACCAATTGTTTATCTTTTAATTGGAAAACCTTGGGTTCTGATACCAACATTGTCGGGACCCCTTCCCTAGGGAGAAGGACGAACCAACCGGCACAGTATGCTGGCAAACCCATTCTCAAACTGAGCTTGCCCAAAACACTGTTAAGCCTCTTCACAACACCATATATAACACTATCAGAGTAATCTTAATAAATGCGAAAACAACTAGAACAAATAAGTACAATAGAATTTTTTTTATACAAAAGTTAATTATATATACATTATCCTAAATGTAGCAGTAGCAGAATGCCTAAGTCAAAGTATCTACAATATTTTTCTCACCTCTTATACATTATACTAACTCTCAAAATAGTAAACCACAAGAGGAAACCTACCGAAGTAAACGCGGTGCGCTCTACGCAATGACCACTTTCCTCCCCTTATCCACATAAGAAAAACCTGAAATATTAGAGTAGTGAGCTAATTTTGTCCACAACGGCTCAAAGAGTAATGTAACCTAATCTATAACTTAGAACAAGTATTCTAGAAAAGCAATGTATGAATGTACATTAAAAATAATGCGAATGAATGCAACATTTAATGAATGTTAAATCCACTATGCAGTTGTGCACCTTCCATTTTGAAACCAATTTTAATGCAGAAAACACATAAATCCACTCGAGCGGGAGAAACCCGACGGTTAGGTGTATAGGTGACGATCCCAATATGGGCCCACAAAACCCCCCTCAGGGCACTCTGTGCTAGGTGGTAACTAAATAATCAAGGGGAGCCTCAATTGATAGACCTGGCCCGACCGCACCCCCGGATGTGACAGTCACTCGTCCTCAATGCTCTACCACATTCAATACCCTAACCCGCACCTGGACCTCGATATTCGGTGCACATTTTCATTTAAATAACATTTAAAGATTGCAAATGCATTTCAACATGTAGGAACATTTCATTTATGATAGAATAACAAGTTAAGTAATAAATTAGAAAACACTACTCACAAGGATGCTCAGCTCCCGGTGCTCCTCTAGTGACCAGTCGCGTCCCGCTGATGTTTGATCCTGCATGATCAACTTACTTTCTTAATATCTACGTAAAACTTGGCTCACATTCTAACTTTATGGTCTTTGGTCAATCAAAGGATTGACTTGGTCAACTATAGTCAACTCTATCTAAACCTAACCCTCGCCGACCTGTCAAATTGATAAGGTCAACATGGTTAACAAGGTCAATTAAGCCTTTATATTGACTCAAAATACTACAAATATGTATTGTCGACATGTGTCCCACCTTTGGTACACAATAACCAGCCACTTTCATAAATTTGGCAGTTCAATACATAAATATTATTTCCTATGTTATATATTTCTCTAATAAGTATTTCATAATGTTATACAATATTATATAACATTTTTTTATATTATTTATCATTATTTTTACCATATATACATTTTTTCTATCTTTATTAATTAATCATCAAATCGCATAAACGTGAATTTAATATATCCATTGACCTTCAAAAATCCTAACTTCAGTGTCATTAAGTTCAGAGTTTCATTCTAGACATTTTAGTACCCACCGACTAAAATTTCAGTATTAAAGGTGTACCCCTTATGCGTCGACTTCCAACTACCATATTATTTCCTACGGTCCACGAGGGTACAAATAATATATATATTTACATTCTACTCGTAAATCTGAGCACAATGATATATATATTGTATAGTTTCATTCCTAGAAAAAATATACCCTAATTTTGGGGCCACACATTAAATTACTACATTTATTGAAACTATACTATAAAATTGAAATTCACAAGTTATAAAATAATTCGGAATTGAAAAGAGGTAAAAAATGGTTTACTCGAAATGTCGAATTCCCAAAGCGCGCGACTCCTCTTCCTTTTCTCCTCTTCTTCTTTTTTCTTTTTCTTTTTCTTTTTCCCTTTCTTTTTTTCCTTTTTCTCTCTTCTTTCTCTCTTCTTTCTCTTCTTTTTTTTTTCTCTCCCGGATGGTAACTTATGAGCAAATGGAGAGTGAATGAAGAAAATAAATGAGAGAATGGCTTTATATAGGGAAGGATTGGGGTGGGTCCCATTAACATTAAATGCCAAAGATAAGTTTTAATTCATCTTATCCCATTAGTCATCAAATGCATCTTTATCTTGTAACTCATCAAGGCCATTATCTTCTTTAATGAAGTTATTTTCATTAATATATTTCTTTCATTATCCAAGTCATTCATGATAATCACCTCTTTAATTCATTTTTGTTATTCATTTTATTTTCCAAGTAAGCACATTGCCTTAATCCAAAATTTATTTACATTTAATTATTATTATTATTTTCTTTATTATCTTGATCCAAGTCATGTGATAATGATTTAATTTAATTATTATTTTTTTATTTTCTTAATTATCCATCCAACATGAATCATCAAGATAATCATTTATTTTTCTAATTAATTTTTTTCTTTATCCAACAATAATCCTTTATCCGACATCAATTTTGAAATCAACATGTTTGCCTTGTTTGATGCCTTTCGTTAGATTCACAATCCACTTGTCATGTTTATGTTCATATCTAATCTGCTCTAAGAGATTTGGTTGGCAGATCATTGCATACAGGTATGCTTGCTTGCTATTTGAGATTACACCCAAGTTGTAGTCACTAATAAGTTGATACATTTGCCATTTCCCCTCATTGCTCTTATTGAACTTTCTGCTAAGGTCATCGACTACAACATTTAAATCTTCCTTAGATGGTAGTGTAGCTGGAAACCATAGTCAAAAACTCTATCCATCTCCGTTGTCTCAGATTCAGTTCATTCTGAGTATAGATGTATTTTAGGCTCTTACGATCTGAAAATATGTCGAATATCTCTCCATGGAGATAGTGGGTCCAAATCTTTAAGTCAAACACAATAGCAGTTAGTTCTAGGTCACATGTGGGGTAGTTCTATTCATGGATTTTTAGCTATTGAGAGGCGTAAGAAATGATTTTCCTCTCTTTCATCAATACAACACCCAACCTGTTATGTGACACATTTGTATATATGACATATCTCACCCCATGAGTAGGTGTGACTGATATGGGAGCTAAAGTTAACTTCTTTTTCAATTCTTGGAATGATTTCTCACACGTCTCATCCTAATTGAACTTCTCTCCTTTCATAGTCAGCTTAGTCAAAGGTCCGGCAAACTTGGAGAAGTCTTGGATAAACCTGTAGTAATGTAACAGATGGCCTCCCGTGCCTCAGGCCCATATTGTTTGACTATATTTTTCCTTCTATTTTAGGCCCCTCGATAGGCGGTGTAATACCCTGAAATTTAATAAGATCATCACTATTTTACAACAATTTAAATACCAAATAAGTAAATAAATAAATAGAAATGGTATTTTGAACCTATGATTTCATGAAATATGTATAAGTAAATTTAAAATAAGTTTTAAAAATGCTATGAAATCAGAAATCACAAGAAAATGTGCAAAAATGGTGAATTCACGTGATTACGACAGTGATGAAAGGAATTACCACAGTAATTCCGAACAAACCTAAAAAATGGAGAAAAATGTGTTGCTCTGGTTACCTTGGTCGGTGACCGCAGTAATCATTAAAAATCCATAAAAAATAAAGTTTTATATTGATTACCTCAGTCGGTGGCCGCAGTAATCACGAAAAAATCTAGAAAAAAAAAGATAATATTTTGCACTGATTACCTTGGTCCGTGACGGCGGTAATTCGAGACTATATAAAGAATTTATTGCGCAGGAAACCCTAAAATCCTCCATTTCTCTCTCAAAGCTTGTGATTTCTTCTAGAGATCGATTCGCATCAACTTCTCTTGGTTCAGACAACTTAGCTCACTCAAATCGTTCTTAGCTACTTCTCAAGTAAAAGGGGAAGAAGAGTTACACCAAACAAGGAAGAATTGAGGGTGTTCACATCTTGCACAAGGACAAAACAAGTGAGCCACGTTTTTCTATTGAATGAATGTTCAATCACTATTATTTGATGTGTTCTGAGTATGGATGTTATGTATGGAAGGAAAACGGAAGCAATTGAAGGTTTGGGCCGGGTTGAAGGTAAACGAGAAGGAGAAAGCAAATAGCGCGAGATTAAAGATCTAAGGCGACTACAGATAGGAGAAGCGACTCAAGGGAACTGAATATCAGGTGGGCAGGATTTCCTTGCTCATTAGTATTATTCAAACTTTGAATGCATAATATGATACTTGGTTGGATTAGTATGTATTTAGAAGTATGCTAGGACTTACTTTAGTGATCTTGATTGGAATGGACTGTTGAGAAACCATGATGTTTGCTTATTCGCTTTGATAATATGTATGGATTATTAGTTGAGAAATTCTTTTTCATGAAAAATGATTGTATCTCTATGATTTACTTTGAATCATTCAGCGTATTGAATTGTTATGACTTGGACTGAATGTGAAACTAATAAGATTTAATAACTCAATGCATTGGGGCGATGATAGGCTACATAGCGTCATCGTAGGTGTCTCACCTAAGCTGGTTGCTACAGCTGATTGAAACAGTTGATTGATCCGTCGGACTGTGACTCACTTAGGACCTAACTCCTTAGATTGTGGTCCCGAAAGATAACCGACCCTTGGGGGTTACCCCTAGATTTGCTCCCAAACCACATGGGGACACCAAGAGCATAGCTCTTTCAGTCTTCGAAACTCGATGAATTGACCAATAAAGTGTTTGAAATGCCCTTATGTAATGAAAGTGTTTGCATGTTGTGTATTCTGGTTTGTATAATGCTAGCGATGTGTGGGGATGATCCATTAGGTTCTTGACCTCACCCCATTATTTCATTACAGATGATCAATTACATTGCAGGAGTAGACCAGCCATGCGAGATTGTGATTTTGGTTGAATGTTTTATCATATTGTTGTAAATGATTTGAACTTGGCATGAGCCCTCCATCTTTTCAATTGTCTTACTTATAAATTTTGGCATGTATCAAACTTGGCCATAGGCCTTATTGTATTTCTTTATGAACTATATTTTCCTGTTGAATTTTTAAGTACTTCAAACCACTGCTTGCATTTTCTTAATGATTTTCATTTTGCTAAAAAAAACTTATATTTAAAAGAATATTGTGTATTTTAAATTGATTTTATAACTTATATGAAAGAAAGGTTTTGAAGCATAAGATGGATAGAAAGAGAAGGAACCACGTGGCCTCCAGTTCTCGGCGAATCACCCGAGTTCAGCATCTCCCATCGATTGGGTGTGTCGTCTCCTCACGCAGCCCCGATAACTCGTCACGGAAGAGAGAAAAACTAGGAGCCTGGTGGTCATAGGCAAGCCTCGTGTTACGTTATTTCTTTTCTTTTCTCTTCCCAAATCCTTGGGATTTCCTGTGTGCATTAACTTATGCACAAATATATTTCATAAAAAAATATAACAACACCATGATATAAGTAAAATCTCATATCATTAATTAATTCAAAATTCCAAGGTACATAGCCATTGGTTTGAATACAACAGAAATAACTTCAAAAACTTAAATAAACTAACTTGGGCCAATGAGTCCTATAATTTAATAAACTCTCTAAAAAAAACCAATCAAAGTATCCTCCATAAGGCCTTGATATATCAATTTCCTGAGGATCAGAAAGAAAAGGTAAGCTTGAAGCTCAGTGAATTATTTCAAATATTTAAATAATTATTTCAACAAATAAGACAAACATGTCAAACACTTTTAAAATATTATGTGATTCACACGGTTTATTATTTTCAGTTGTAATTAAAAATGAAAAAGTTTAATCTTTGTGTTTCAGATCTAGGGAAAGAGATCATTCTTAAAACTCAAACCTTTTTCTGTGAAGTGGGATTACTCCTAAAACCCAATTCACTCTGGGGCCAATCCTTACACTCTGTGACGACCCATGTTTTGATACACAAAAATTTTTGGGTCCTATATATGTATTTTTAAGAATTTTAATGGAAGTACACGAACTTATCTCAATTTTAAATTATTTATTGAAGAAAATTAGAATAATGTGAAAAAATACAATTTTGAGGAGAAAATACATGAAATTATAAGGAAAACATAATTTCTAGAGAGGTATGATTTTTGGAATTGATATTAAATTTTTGGAATAATTATGAAATTTTTAGAGTAATTAATGAAATTTTTGGGAGGAAAATGTGATTTATGGTGGATTATTCAATTTTTGAAAAAAAAATTATAAAAATGATGAAATGAAGTATAATTAGAACATATTGATGAAAAATGATTTAATCAATAATTTTAATAATTTTACAAAAAAGGCAAAAATTCATATAAATATATCTATGTGTGTGTGTGTACAAAAAGGAAAAAGGAAAATATAATTAAAAGAAAAAAAGGAAAAAAAAATTTGCAGCACGGGTCGAAAATCGGTTGGGTCACTGGCCCGACCAACAAAACCAGGGGCGCGGGCCACAACCGAGCTGTGGGCGGGCTCGTTCACTTGGCCAGCCACAGGCCAAAATTCGCCCCAAACCCATTTTTTTTTATTTTGGTCGATTTTCTGGCCAACTTTTCCTGATTTTTTGGGTGACTTTCCAATGAGAAACCATGGAAATCCATGGTTTGGAAGCCGTGGTTTTAGCCATCAAGTCCCACCTCTTGAGCAAGCCAGTTAGTAGTGTCAACTGGTGGTCCTACATGGAAGCTCAAGGGCCACGTGGATAACAATGTGGCACCTTGTTTTGGCATGCAAACACCCCCTCCATGCAACAAAACCATCACTTAAGTAAGAATGTTATGGTTTCCAACTTCTTCCCCTTACATTCCAGAGCTTATAACTTCTCCATTTTTCATCCATTTCATCTAAAATTTGGCTCATTTTGAAGCTCTTACAACCCTCTCAAAAAGCCCCAAGCCCCTTTGCCAACTACACCACCACCTTAGACGAAAACGGCTAAGAAAAGGTGTTATTTGCTATGTTTCAAACCTAGAAAAATAGAAAAATTATGTTGAATCAATCTTCGGAGAGCTAATTCTTAGGCTGTTTCAAGTTCGTTCTTGAAGTAAGATCCTTCTTTTTCTTCCTTATTACGTGTACTTCCATTTCCAAGTAGTGAAAATCAAATATTAAAACTTTAAATCTATTTTATAATGCTACGAAACTGACTGTCTAATCAACTGTTTCGACAGTTTCTACAGAAAGCAAACCTTGGGACCAAATTGGAGGCAGTGTTTGGGGTACCTAGACATGTCTGTTTGGACCGAGATTAGAGGTGTTACAAACCTCATACTTGGGACTACGAAAAGGTAAAAACCTTGAACCAAAAGCCTCTATAGTTTAGATTATATATACTTGCAAACATGTCCTGCTAGTTAGATATTATGGGACTTAGAAAAATTCCAGAACACCCTTACGCATGCCATGTTTTGGAGTTATATTTGAGAGTAAACATGACTATGGTTGCTTGTTGTTTTGGGTAAGACTTAATTAATCAGAACTCTAGGATCTAAATTCTTGCAAAACAGTAGGAAACATCCTCGAATTGATGTTAGAACTAGAGTAGATAGGCACTTGAAAACTGTAATAACTGAAATTTTAGTAACGTAATAATTGTAATACTGAAAATTTTAGTGACGTAATAATCGAAATTTGATTTTAAAACACATATACGTATATATTTAAATATAAACATACATATATATATATATATATATATTTGTCATTGGTATGCAATTAATTAGTTAGTATGGAAGTATAAAAAAATATACATTTATAAATACTAGACATATAAAATTATTGGGTAAATATGAGCTTCTCTATTTGAATAAGAAAATAGTTTTTTTAGTATGATATTAATATAAAAAAGTATATGTATAAAGTATTAATTAGATGCACTCATAAAAAAATATTTCGTTTAGTATGATGGTAATATACATAGAGAAGTAATGTGTAAAGAAAAAACATTCATGAATGAAATATCTCACTTGTTGAGATGTTAATGTGGGCATGTGTAGGAAGGAATAATCCCACATTAGAAAGATGGAGACATTATTTGGAAGAGGGCCCTATATAAACCCCCCTACTCCACTCATTTCATTCATCCCAAAGACAAGAGTTGAAAATTCCTCTTACTTTATCTCTTTTCCCCCTTCTTGGCAACCTTAGTTCTAAGTTCTTCTTTGCTTGAGCTATTCTAAATAGTTCACGAAGTAGTAGCTACAAAGTGCTACAAATAATTTAGGAAGCGATCTCGATGTGAGTTTCTTTCCTTCCTTTTAATTTATTATTTTGATTTAGATGATGCTTCCTTGTTTGGTTAGCTTGATTTTCTTGTGTTTTTATTCTTGTTCTTTGCATTTATGTTATCCAATTATCATGTTGCATGACCAAGAGAGTATGCTTTGTAGTTGCGTCTTGTACGATCTTCTACATCAGAAGTTGAAAGTCGTTTTCCTATTTGAGAGAGTATGCTCTGTAGTTGCGTCTTGTATGATCTTCTACATCTGAAATCGAACATCTGGGTTTTGTTGATTTATCATGTTATACTGTGGTATGTTCAATTTCTGTTGAAATATTTATCTACCATGCTCTTGCACACAAAAGTCAGATTAAATGAGATTTCAACCATGTACCGATACGGGGGACTTTCTGTGTTCCATGTAGAATTGGAACTGGCTGTCAATACTGACAACAACATGGAACGGGTTTCAAAAATGATCCCACTGAAAATGGCTTTAAGTCGAAATTGATCTCTCTCCTTAGATCTGGAGCACAGAGGGTATTCTCGTTCGGTCTAAATTATAACTAAATTAATATATTGGTTGAAGCGAATCAATCTCTGAAAGTGCTTGATCTGCTTGCATTGTCTGGTTAGAATAATGGATTAAATAGATAGAATGATTCACTGGGCTTTTTAACTCACCCCCTTATTTTTCACAACAGAAAATTAATCAGCTTGCGAGAAGGTTTACCCACTGAAAGTTTTTATTTATTTCAATGTAGGGCACATCGGCCTAAGTGAAATCATGTATTTTCAGTTTTAAATTTATTTTTTCGTTGTAATGGTTTATTGTACTCGGAATTTGTCGAAGGAATAAATGAAGAATTTTATTTACTATGATGTCAATTGGTACATAGACTAATGTACACAGGAATCCTATTGTGTTTGGGGTCTAAGAAGAAGAAAATGTAATACGAGCCCGTCTCCCGGGCTTCCCAAGATTTTGATCAAAGAGAATTGAACCGTCAGATGACGTGGAAGATGGGACTTGGGAGGCGGGGTGTTACAAAGGTGGTATTAGAGCCTAGGCTTTAGATGCCTTGGGCAAGAATTAGAAGGAATTGACTAGTCTGGTAAGACTATTTATTGATTTAATTTAGAAGCCCTACCTCCTGTTTTGGAAACTGAAATGATTTTGAAAAATTGTTTTCGAAAAGAGATATATGTTTTCAACGGTTTTGTTTGGATACAAAGATTACAAGTTGAGCTGATAGTGGGTAAGCCTTGTCCCGAGTAAAGCTAAACATTGAAAGGGAGATGGGTTATCCCGTTCTAGAAAGCACGGTTGCTAAGTAGACTTCGGTCTCGTCGTTCGATCTGGAGGTTGTCCCACCAGCTCATATGAGTAGTCGGAGTTGAAAAACACACTTATTTTCTTAAGAGATAAAACAAGGAGGTGGTAATTGAGGGCTAGAAATTCACTATGGTCCAAATGAGATGCCAACAAGGATTTGAGAACCTAGGTCTAGGAAGAGACCTTAAGTAGAGACTTGGGGGTTGCCAAGGGTGGCACAGTGAATCATTAATAAACTTTTAGGGCATAAGTTAGAGACTTCAAATGTGTAAAAAACGAACACTTATTTGGTTAGGGCACGAGATTGGGAGGATCTTGTATCTTTGGTTTCTATGTGGTATGAGACGCATTGGATTTAGGGATATAGAGGAATCTTGAACTCGGAGAATGACAGGCCATATTTGGTGAATGATCAGTGGCTTTGGACGAACTCATCTCCCTGTGCTTGGCTAGTATGGGACAGTCAAGTATAGTGAGGCTTGTGAAACCTTAAAAATTGAGACATTTGCGAAATTGTTTGGGTGCAGCCTTGTTTTGGGTGAAAACCTAAGTAGAAGGGGTAGAGTGGTATGAGAAACTTGAACCTGAAAGCTTAGGTGGAAACTTCGAACATTGTTGTGCTAGCTTGATTGTATGATTATGTGATATACATGCTCTATTACTTTGAAACCAAATCTCGTACCCATGCACAAAAAGAATGTAGAAGCATAAACTGTTAGGCCACTAAACAAATCGAAGACATAGAGACATGAATCTAGAGTCATGATAGTACGAACAATTGATGAGGCAAAAACTAATTGAATGTTAAATTTATAGATAATAGCCGGAACAAGAAAGTACGCTACTCAATCCAGAAGATGAGAAACAAAGAAATATGCTGATAGAAATAAAAAAACTCACCCCTCCTTCTTTTGATGGTACTACTGATAGTATCTCAGTGGACCACTGGTACGAAGAGATGGAGGAAATCCTTGATGTGATGAAAGTAACTGGGTCCAGACGAGTAGCACTGGTCATGCACCACTTTAAAGGACCAGCCAGAAGTTGGTGGCGTATGGTGAGGATGGACCCGAATACAAATGTTGATGATATGAACTGGGAAGACTTTACAGAAATATTCTATGAAGAGTTCTTTCCGGAAGCAACTTTGGCGAAGCTATAGGAGGACTTTGTCCAACTAAAACAGAGGGACATGACTGTGGCTAAATATGAGATGAAGTTTACGGAACTGGCTAAGTTCTCATCAGATTTGATCAGGGATGAGAGAAAGAAGGCCAATAGTGTCACAACCCACTTCACAAAAGCGACGTCACGACCGACACATAATACCATATACGCTACATCTACTTATACAATACTATGTCAGCCTCTCACAGTTAATCCTATTCAGTATTCCTACAAAAATTTTGACAGAGTCTCCTCTAAAATCTTGACTTATCCCAGTAAATTCATCACCTAATAAACACATTATCAATCCACAATTTACAACAAGTAATATTAAACCACAAGTTTTAATCAACCATACCTCGTAATTCATAACTTACAAAGGCCCACTCTTAACTAGTGTAACCATATCCAAATTCCTCTAATGGTATTACATATAAAGTGATAATTATAATTATACAAAAGTACAATCCACGCAAATTACTTAAACCTACGCACCCAGCAATGACTGAAGAGTCAACTATCCTTCTTGTGCGGGTTTCTTCCCTTTCTTATCTATTCCTGAAATGTTAAAAATCAAGTAAGCCACAACATGCCCAGTGAATATTCTTTATCTAAGGCATTTAGATGCATTTAAATAAACATGCAAATTCTCAAATCAAATAAAACATTCAAATTCAGCAAACTCATTTACAAAATACATAAATGCATTTAACATAATGCTCATGCCAATTTAAAACAATCATGCACCTCCTTATCCTTCTATTGAAGATAATTATGCATCCTCTTATCCTTCCAGATCTAGAGTCAGTCTCACTTCTTGTTTGACCTCAACAAAAGTAGACTGCACTCTGATTCTCCCCATTTCCAACTCATTTCGAGGATTATCACATAGGGAAAGGTTGATACTTCTCATGGCTCAGTCTCATAGGATTCTCACATAAAGAAGTATAATTCCCTATGGCTCAGTCCATCGAAACGATATCATATTTTAGATCTGCTCTTGCAAATCCAAAACATATTGCCATATAAATAAAATTTCATGAAAGCCAAATCAAATGCAACATATGTTTATATCAATGACATGTTTATATTCAAACCATTTTTTTATCTATAATGTCATATAAATAATAAAGATAAAGAAATACTCACTGAATACCAACACTAAATCTCGTTGGCACGTAATTCACTTTCTGGTAAATAACTAGTTTTTCCAACCTTTACTGTAAAATTCAATAATATATAATCCATCATTTCATGTCATATAATGTGCATCCATTCATGTTTAAGAAAAATCAGAAGTTTTAGACATAAAGCAATATTCTCCGAAATACCCAAAAATAAATATTACTCACCAAAATTATTGTTAATTAATTTTCAGTATCCACTTCAACCTTTATACTCAATTCACCAAAATTATCCTATCAAAAATAATTTCAAAAAAAAAACACCAATCAAATTCAAATGCATTTCTATAATCAATTTCTAACGTATTTATTTCTCATTTTTAATCATACACACATCAGACCTCACGTATTAATGCGCATTGACTCGACTAATCTCAATAATCATAAAACTAATTTTCTGCTCATATAAAATATTTTTACTGCAGAAAATAACTCAAGTAGGCTTTTAAATCATATTTTTCGTAATTTTTTATATATTTTTCTTAAAAACCTCATCGCTCAATTGTTCACCAAAATTTCAATTGATATCCAAAATTCATAATTTTTATGTCAATGGGTCCGTATTTTCATTCTCTACATTTCTATAGGTCTCAATAAGAGATTCCTTTGGGTTTAACATACCCACATGCCTATCCAAAGGTTATAAACTTTGGATATTTATTTATAAATCTATAGGATAAACGAACAAAATCTAACCACATATCTGGGATCTACTTATTGTTAGGAGTGTTTTGGTATAATTTTTGTTGAGTTTTACTCACTATAGAAAAATACCCCATTTTTGGGTACCGCTATAAAACACTATCCACAGCAAAAATTACACCCCTAGGATTGTAGTACAAAGCTTAATTAGCGTTTTTGTAACTAGAATTTGAAGAAATACCTTACCTGCGCGTCAAATTCTGGAGAAAAACTAGTACGTTCCCTTTCTTTTCTCTTCCGTTTGTCGTTCTGTTCATTTTTTCCTGTTCGTGCGTCTAGAAATACAAAAAGGAAAGGAGATGAAATGAAAGCCAAAAAGAGAACGCCCCCCTTGCTTTTATATATATATGTCAATTTACCCAAATGCCCTTAATAACTTTTCAAAGCTATAAAAGAGTCATGCTCTCCACCAACGTTTAATAAACTCACCCCATGGAATTTGCTCCACATAACACCTTAGTTCATCCATATACATATGTGTAAATGACTATTATATTATCATTTATCTCTTGATGTTGGCCATCATAATACCCACTTCATCTAATATCCAACACCTCCAAATCACCATGCCTTTTAATCTCATGAAATTGCTCCATACATTAGTAATCACCATATACATATATATATATATATATATATATATTTATTTATTTATTTATTTATTTTTTTTATTTTTTTATTTTTTGAACGATCTTATTAAATGCATATTATCTCATTGTATAGGTATATTTAACCAAAATTATACCCCCATTATTTAGTTCAAATAATTTAATTTAATTAATTCCTACACCTTTATTTAAATTAATTAATTTATATACGTAATGTATATTTTTAATACATGTGTGTAATTAACGCGTACATACACACGTATTCTGTACCAATACGTATAGTTATACACATTTATCATCATTTTGATTAATTTACATGTCTAATTAAAATACGGAGTGTTACAAATAGATTCACCCAGGGTCTCAAGATTGAGATCTGAAAGCTGATAAAAACCACCTCTCTGAAGACATACAGAAAAATAGTAGATAAGGCATTAACTCTTGAACAAGAGCTAAATTTTTAACAAAGGCTGAGAAACAAAAATAAGAGGCCCGAAGGTGACAGAGATTACCAAGGAGATTTGAAGAAAAGAAATACCAACAAGAATAACGGGAACAATATGCCTCAATGACAAAATCGACCCAAAACAGAAGAACAGTTGGAGCTGGCAAGACAACAAGGGAGGTGCTTCAACTGTAATTAGCGAGGGCACCTATCAAAGTTTTGTCCTAGCAAAACCCAGATGCGACCACAACAACAACCTCCAAATAATCAAGGTGGAGCACTAAATGCACGCCCTCTACAACAACTGCCTCCACAAAATAACACCCAAGGGCAAAATAAAAATCAGGGTCGGGCACAAAACCTAAACCAGGGTTGTGGGCAAAACCAAGCTAGAGTATTTGTCATCGCTGATGCTCCTGAAGACCAAATCCCTGTGGTTGAAGGTACATTCTTGTTATTTAACACTACTATGAAACTGTTGTTTGATTCGGGTGCTTCAAAGTCATTTGTTTCTGATGAACTAGTTAGTAGATTACGACTAATAACAAAGACTTTGCCTATAACGTTGAATGTATCAACACCTATAGGGACTTCTGTTACATCAAAGCAAATGTGTACCTGTGACCTTAGGTTTGGGGATAAGTTGATTTCAG
>JAJIYU010009809.1:0-16665 GCA_030144865.1 Tinospora cordifolia | reverse complement strand
TTTGAAGTCACAATGGTCCCTATTGGTGTGGACACATTCAAAGTCACAGGCATTGTTTTTGTCACAAGTTGTAACCTATCAGCTAGTTTTTCAGAGATAAAAGATTTTGAGTCACCCGAGTTAAACAATAGTCTCATAGCAACATTAAACAATAGGAATGTACCTTCTGCTACAGGGGCCTCGTCTTCTTGGGTCTCAACCGCGAACATTCTGGCCTGGTTCTGACCACAACCCTGGTTTTGCCCCTGATTGGCATTCTAATTCTATCTAGCTTGAGGTCGCTCTTTCTGACTTCCCCCCTGAGTATTCTATTGTTGCTGTTGGGAGGCCTGAGCGGGTGTAGTTGGGCAATTTTTCGCCAAATGACCATTCTGCTTGCATACATAACACAATCTCAGCCTCTTAGCTTCTTCCCTTGACTCGTCTTTGTTCTGCCCCTGTTTCTGTGGAGCCTTACCACTTTTAGTCTTTTTCTAGGCCTTTGGGTTCTCTATTTCATTACAAGGCCTCTTGTTCTTTTCCTCTCAACCTTTGTTCTAAGTTGAGTTCATGCCCTAGGATCCCTATATGTGTTTAAGCTTAGAGTCATAATCACTTTTTGAATCTCAATCTTGAGATCCTTAAGCAAACCTATTAGTTTTCATTCTTTTTTCTTAAATCAACTCCCAAGAAAACTTATCCAATTCAGTAAACTTTCTCTTGTACTCAGCTACAGTCAAGTGCTTCTGATTCAACTTGATGAAGTCCTCTTGTAGTTTCACAGTTTCATATCCGGAAAGAACTTTTCATGGAAGACCTCTTTAAACTCTTTTTGGCTAATACTTTCAACGTCGATGTTTGTTTTAGCAACCATTCGTACTACCATGACTCTGGATTTAGTATTTAGGTTCTCGATTTGTTCAGTGGCCTAAAGTCTTTCTTCTAGGTTTTTTTCATGCATGGGTACAGGATTTGGTCTCAAAGCAAGTAAACAGTAAAGCATGCATATCACACAATCATACAATCAAGCTAGCACCGCAAGGTTCGAAACTTCCACCTAAGCTTTCAGGTTTAAATGTCATATACCACTCTACCCCTTCCACTTAGGTTTTCACTCAAAATAGAGTTGCACCCAAACAATTTCGCAAATTGCTCGATAACTAAGGTTCGCGAACACACTATACTCAATCGTCTCATACCAACGAGCATACAGAAACCCATTCTACTAGAGTTATCGATCATTCACCACACATGGTCCATCATTCTCTAAGTCCAAGCGTCCTCCATAACCCCAAATTCCTATGCATCCCATACTACATAGAAACCAAAAAATATAGAAGTTTCTCGGTCTCGGGTCCTGATCAAACAATTTTCTGTTTTCACATAAGTTTTCAGTCTCTAGCCTATGTCATAGAGTTTTATGCTTTTGATCCACTATGCCACCCATGGCTACACTCATTTCCACCTAAGGTCTTTTCTCTAGACCTAGGGTTCAATTCTGGTTGACTTACAACCTCTGTCTGGCCAAGATACCACTTTTGGTATCTTTTTCGACTTCTATTCAATTTCCTTGCCCTAATTTTTCACCTTCTAATTTTCTTTTACCGAAAATAAGAGTGTTCTTCAACTCTGACTACTCATTTAAGCTGGTGGGACAACTTCCAGATCAGGCGGCGAGACCGAAGTTTGCTTAGCAACCGCGCTTTCTAGGGCGGGATAACCTACCTCCCTTTCAATGTTTAACTTTATTCGGGGCAAGACTTACCCACTATCAGCTCAGCTTGTAATCTTTGTGTCCAAACAAAAATATTTTCAAAACATATATTTCCTTTTTTGAAAACATTTTCTAAAACATTCATCAATTTCAAAATAGAAGGTAGGGCATTCTAAATTCAATTCAATTCAAGGTAAAACCCTAAGTTTGAGTTTCTGATTCTTGTCAAGCAACTAATGTTTGACTTTCTATCTCTAACCTAATCAACACATGTTTAGGCTTGATTTTCTATCTTAAGCCCAAGGCATCTAAAGTCTCAGCTCTGATACCACCTTTGGTATCAGAGGAAACTTTTCTATTCTTGCCCAGTTCATCTACTAACTGAGCTCTGATACCACCTCTGGTATCATAATAATTTTCTAATTCTTGCCTCGTTCATCTACTAACTGAGCTCTGATACCACCTTTGGTATCAGAGTAACTTTCTATTCTTGGCCCAGCAACTAATGCCCACGCTCTGATACCACCTTTGTAACACCCCAACCCCCGTATCTTTTAAGTAGTGTACATTGCCATCGTTCTATTGACAGTGGACTTAACAAAACGGCGGGTCGGGCCGGTGCTACATTACAAGTGACACACACTTTTTCTTTTCTTTTCAATATCTCGTGCCTTTGTATAAAATTCAAGAATACAAAATTTTCAATAAAATCAAGGCAAATTAAAAAAGATAAAGAAATTCAAACTATTTTATTCATAATAGAAATTGAGAGTACTAAACTCTTTAAAAAAAACTAATTGTTACAACGAAAGACTTCAAAATACTTTTCAGTAGAAAAATATAAAAACTTTGGGCAACATGCCCTTAAAAATTCTAAAAAATATAATATTGTAGACACTTTCTAAGAAACTATCTATATTTAACTGCTCCATGGGTTCATGTTCCTGAAAAATAAGAAAGGAAGAGTGAGCACATAGCCCAGTTAATGCTTTTCGAACAACCATATTTCATATTCAAACTCATAACACAATCATAATTCAAACACTTGCAATCATTATGCGTTTCAAACAACAATTTGTTCAAGTCGAGTCTAAGACCAAAACGACATTTAATCCCTTGATGTTCTTAACTAAGTAAATAGGGCCCACTCAGCATCAACCCGTTAGTGGCATATATCGGCATCAACTCGTTACACATGGTGACCCACCAATAGTACATGACCCTCAAGTACTTAGGTTTGAAAACCATATGACCTAACTCATATGAAAAGAACATCCATAGTGTCACCGTGACCACTATGATGGTACGTGGTTATTATCTCCATCGTCTTAGATTAATTCTCATATCATGATCTTATAAAATAAACTTCAGAATATGAAATCAAACTAAAATTTAGAATATACACAGTCAATTCATGAAACACTCATAAAACATGCATCATACTTTAATTAAAAGCCTAAGCATGATACTAACATGGCATGGATGATATGATTGCTCAAACATGAATCAAAACTGAAATACTGAAATAGACATTTAAAATTCTAGAACTGAAGTTGAAAATCTTTAAATTCAGTGAAAAACACACAACAATGAGCATGCTATGAATTCAAATATGAATAGAAGGGTGTTCTAGAAATCACTTCCACCTTGTGACGCTTTCTTCTGGAATTTCGACAGCAATTTCCCCCACGTACTAATGCCAATGAAGATCGCCCAACTTAATTCTCCAAATTCGAGAGAAGAACTTCTCACACAAACAATAAAGGAAGGATGGGAAAAGGTGTCAAGAAGAAGGCTAAAAGAAAATAAGAGGATAATTTAACCCTTATTTTTTGGAATGAATGAAATTGAGAGCCTAGGGGGGTTTATATAGGTTTTTCAAGGAATAAAATTAGAAAGTTTTGTATTCTTTTTTGAATAAAACACCCTAATTCTCCCTAATTTCATACTTTCTAATTTTTGGAGCAAAATGAGTATTTTTCAGATTTTTTTTGGATTTTAGAAATATTTTTCGAAATGGTGACTTGCGATTCATGTTGATATACAATCTTCTCTTCTTTTTGTCGTTACTAAAAGTCGTGTAATTCTTCTGCTGCAAATCCCTAATCTCTCTTTGTCTTGCTGGCTTGCTTTGTTATTGTTTTGTTTTGGTGAATCGATGAATTTATTTTATTTCAATTTATTTTCTAAGATTTAGTTGTATTATGCTTGTGAAAATGTTGAGTAACAATCAATGACAAAGGTGTTGTTGTTATTTAAGTCATCTACTTTTTGATTCCTTGTAATGCATTTTTTATGTTTTTGATTGATTGTTTTTTGTAAATTATCATCAATCTTAGCCATTGTTTTCTATATATAGAAATTATTATATATTTTAGAGTTCTATTGTAACAACCCACCGCCACCTTCACCGAGACCCACACCCACGTCATGGCACGTCATGGCTCGTCATGGCATTGTTACTCACAAGGTATTGTCCTCCCTAGGGGCTTGGCTTCGCCTCCGTGGGATTCGAACCTTGATGCTAGGGGTCAAATACAAAGTTTTGCGAACTCCCACTATCATTGAGCTAGTGCCATGACAAGTCAGGACGTGCCATGACGTGGGTGTAGGTCTCGGTGGCCGTGGCGGTCGATTGGTACATCTATATTGAAGTTTTGCAGCCTGCGAGATTTCTCCAATAATTTTTAGGTTCTTGATGGAGAAATGTTGTGATTTGTGCCTTTTTTCTAATTTTTGTGACATTTGAAAATTTTTCTAAGTGTTCCATTATTGGAACAGAGATATTTGGTCGAAGATTTGGTGATAATGGAGGTTTCATACTTTCTTGTGACATCTTTTTATTTTTTCTATTTTTTGTCCTTCTTAGAACTTAAAAGTGTGTGCTTGTAGAGCTGCTCATGTGACTATTTGAATCTCCGTGACTATTTAACTCATCATTGATCATTGAAATTCTATAACACTCATAAACCAAATATCATCCTAGCTATCATGACACACATTTAACTCATCATTGATTATTGAAACTTTACTGGAGATCTTCCAAATATATGTAACTCCTTGTCCAGCCTTTCTATTATGTGAGTCTAGTTGGGGCACCATATTGCAATTTAATTGCACCAGTTAAATCTTTTTTGTTGAACTACCTCCATATTTTTTTAGTTTTTGTAGCTATTTGCAAGGTAATATATTAATAGGTTCAATTAATATTCTTGTCGATCTTCCTCTGGAGCTATTTGCACATCTTAATATGTTTTATAAAAATTTCTTTTGACACTCAATGTTATGATTCCTCCTCCACCACCATATATATATATATATATACATATATATATTTCTCCTCCTTGTAAGAGATTTGATAATAGTACTAGGCCTCACACCAGTACACCTCTGGGATTTGATGGCCATGATTCACATCTTAGATAATCAAAGCAAGCAAGGATTCCGAGCCGGCATAATTCTAGGTTCTACATCAATTGGTTTATGTGTAATGCTTGCTCTCTCTCTCTCTCTCTCTCTCTCTCTCTCTCTCTCTCTCTCTCTCTCTTTTATATATATATATATAAGCCGGTAGAAGCTCTCAAAGGGTAAGCATCAAAAGGAAAAGAAGCCCTTTTAGTTGGCACGGATAGAGATAGTTTTACTTAATTGATCTTAACGTAATCTTAGTTGGCTTTCATTTTGATGGAGCATAGCAATTCTTGCGTTTGCTGGTATATTTGGAGTTGCAAGGATATGTATATTATACATAGTGATAAAAATGATGAAGTCTGAATGCTGATATATTATTAGCATAGGAATCAACAACATTGCTGAAGTGTGAATTACTTAATTACTTCTTGTTGAATTTCTTCAGCATTCTTCATGTTCTATCACTTTATATGCATAGCACAATGAAACTCGGATGCATGATCTTATAAAACTTTTCCATACTATTGTGAAAAGCTTATAAGATTACCTTTGTAATTAGAAACATATGACCATTACCAAGGTTTTTTATTTATATATTTTTTTCCATTTTATTGAAAATGATAAAAGAATGGTGAAGTTAAACTATTTTATTGAAAAACTGAGGATCAAATTGCACCATGCAAAATGTTGATTATAGGTGAGCACTAGTTGGAAATATTCACGTGACTTACAATCCCAGATGAGGAGAAATTAAGCTAGGTCAAGTAAGTTTCTTGGACTACTATCATATTTCCACTGCATGGTTTTATTTTAACTTGAGTTATTTTGTAAATTAGAGTAGCTTGTTAGTTGATTTGGTCTAGTGAAACTACGAACATCTTTTAACTTGAATTATTTCCACTGCATGGTTTTTTTTCTTCTAATAATGAATGAATGAATGATAATGATGATCTTTAATCATAGTAATAATAATAGTTAAAGTAGTTTGGATAACATTTAAATGTTCAATTGACTTAGCATCTTTTTGTTTTCACTGTATATTACAGAGCATCAACAGAGAAAGACTTGAAAGCTACAACAACCCAACTGTTTTACAAGTTAGGGAACCAACAAATGGATCTCCGGAACTATAAGACTAAGCGAGAAGACTTGCAATGAAGCAATTCCTTCGATCAAGAGAATTGCAGGCACCGATAAAGCCAGATTTATGATCACTATATAAAAAGAGAGAAAAATATAAGTTGTCAAATCTATAAACATAGTTTCTAGAAGGAAATTACAGTGAGAACTAGAACTAGGCTCTAAGGTAGCAGTGTGATGAACACAACTATTACAACTTCAAAAAAACCACACACTCAAAAAAGTAAAACCCAAAACAATAATACCAAGATCTCAACAACATGAGCTAACATGCCTTCCGACATAAATGGTAACGTTTCCTTGCATTGGCAGTATATATTAGAACCGAGACCCTATTAAAACTTGTTAATTTTGTTCTAGATTTTTTTTTGTTTGAAGTGTAATGGACAAAGATTGGCTAAAATACCCATGGTTAGTATATTTATTATTTGTATGTATGTATATATGTGTAACATCCAACAATTTTGTACGAAATTTGAGAAAAAAATAATCTAACTTTGAGGAATTATTAATATTTTGTTACATAAATTGGGTATATTCTAAGGTAATAAAAATGAAATGTATTTTAATGCGACATTAAAGCATACAATAATGAATATAAATATATACAAGTGTGGCGTATTTATAAGTATATGTATGTATTAAATATAAGTGTTTAATAATGTGTAAAATATGATAATAGAGGTATCGAATAACGAATAACGTAGGTGAGAACCAGATGAAAAATATGATAATAAAGGTCACAAGGAGGGTCTTAGAACAAATCATAAGGGCCTTATCCCAGATAACGCCTCAGGTGCCATCGCAACCGTAGGTCCAAGAACCTATCCCGATGCAGTAGCTAGTCTTAGTACCAATGCCCAAGGTTCCAACTCATCAGGAAGTATATGAGAATCTAGAAGACAGTGAGTATAGAAAGATGCTGCTAGAATAAAGAAACTCCAACCTTCACAATTTGATGGTACTGTTGATAGCTTAACAACTAACCATTGGTACCAAGAGTTAGAAGAACATCTGGATATATTGAGAGTAACGGGTCCTAGTAGGGTGGCGTTGGCTACCCTGATTCAAGGGACCAGCTAGAAGCCAGTGGCAGACGGTAAATGCAGACCCGAACATCAATGTTAGCGGAATGAACTTGGAAGAATTCAAGGAGATATTTTACGAGAAATTTTTCTCTGAAGCAACTCTAACAAAGATGCGGGAGGATTTCGTTTAGCTAAAATAGAGAAATATGAGGTGATCGAGTATGAGGCCAAATTTACTGAATTGGCCAAGTTTTCTCCTAAGCCGATTCGAGAAGAGAAGATGAAGGTTGACCGCTTCGCTCGGGGTTTCAATATTGAGCTCTGTAAGTTAATCAAGACAGCATGCCCGAAAACATATAAAGAAGTTGTAGACAGGGCATTGACCCTAGAGCAAGAGTTGAACTTTGAACATAGGTTAGGGAACCAAAACAAGATGCCAGCAAATGGCAAAGATCATCAAGGGCCTTAGAAGAGACAAAATTTCAACCAACGAAATGGTGGAAAGTAGGTACCCCAGGCCCTACAACAAACAAAGCCAAACAAAGAAGAACAAAAGGAGCAACCAAGACAACAAAGACTATGTTATTATTGTAACAAACCAGGACATCTGGCGAGGTTCTATCCTGCTAAAGTCTAGGCCCTACCACAACAACAACATTAGAGATGAGGACAAAATGGGCGTCCTCGACAACAACCACCTCTACCAAACAACAACTAGGGGCAAAACCAAAGCCAAGGTTGTGGCAGAACCAGGCCAGAGTATTTGCAATTGCTGAGGAACAAGTTCCCGCGATGGAAGGTACATTCCTATTATTTAATGTTGTTGTGGAACTATTGTTTAATTTGGATGCTACTAAATCTTTTGTGTCGGAAGAACTAGTTAATAAGTTACAACTAGTAACAAAAACCTTGCTTGTAACCTTAAATGTATCAACACCCATAAGAACTACTATCACTATAAAAAGAATATGTACATGTGATCTTAGATTTGGGGATAAGTTGATTTCGACCGATCTCCACGTACTTTCATTCTATGGGCATGACGTGATATTGGGTATGGACTAGTTGGACTAGTATTAGGCACAAATCAATTGCCTCAAGAGAAGAGTGACGATAACGTTGCTCTCAGGAGAAGCCTTTAAAATTAATGGTGATATTGAACTACTTAAGGTAGAAGAATGACCTCGAGAAACTCTTAGAGGAGGACTCTGAAGGACTGAAAGAGATCAAGAGCCTATAAGTAGCACAAGACTACGAAGATGTATTCCTTGATGACTTAGCTGGACTACTAGCAACTAGAGGCGTCGAGTTTGAGATTGAACTCCAACTTGGAACCAATCCCATGGCCATACTTCCATATCGCATGGCACCAATAGAATTAATAAAGTTGAAGGCTCAACTAGACGAGCTTCGGGAGAATGGATTCATCAGAACAAGTAAATCACCTTGAGGAGTTCTGGTGTTGTTCGTAAAAAAGGACAGATCTATGAGACTCTGCATTGACTATCAAAAACTGAATCAGGTGACGATAAATAACAAATACATTTTACCAAGAATAGACATTCATGAAATAGACATTCACAAGAATACTTTAGAACTTGATATGGACACTTCGAGTTTACAATAATGCCCTTCAGTTTAACCAATGCCCCAACAGCATTCATGGACTTAATGAATCAAGTATTTAGGCAATACCTTAACCAGTTTGTCGTGGTATTTCATTGACGACATCCTAACATACTCTAAATCCAAAGAGGAACACCTAGAACACCTGAAGATCGTGTTGGAAACACTCAGAAGACGCCAATTGTATGCCAAGTGTGAATTCTCGATAAAAGTAGTCAAATTTCTTGGTCATGTAGTATCAGCGAAAGGTATCTCTGTAGATTCTAAAAAAGTGGAAGCTGTCACAGATTAGAAACAACCTAAGATGGTTACTGAGATCTCAAGCTTCTTGGGCCTAGTTGGATTCTACAAAAGATTCATACAAGACTTTTCCAAATTAGCGGAACCTATGACCAGACTGACCAAAAAAGAAGTTACGTTTAATTGAGATGAGAAGTGTGAACAATCATTCTAAGAACTAAAGAGGAGATTGACTTTAGCCCCAATCTTAGTTACTCCGACTCATGGCATCATGTATGTTCTATACACAGATGTTTCACAAAATGGATTGAGTGCAGTCTTAATGCAAGAAGGAAAGGTTATTGCCTATGCCTCGTGACAACTAAAGATCTATGAACGAAACTACCCAACACATGATTTAGAACTAGCAGGTATAGTGTTTGCCTTGAAGATATGGAGGCATTACTTGTATGGTAAGAGGTTCGACCCATTTTTCAATCACAAAATTTTGAAATACATCTATACCCAGAAGGATTGAACCTCAGGCAGCGTAGGTGGATGAAATTGCTTAAAGAATACGATTTCCAACTCCATTACCATCTAGGAAAAGCCAATGTAGAGGCAGATACCCTCAATAGGAAATTCAACAAATAAGAAGAGGAAAAGGGTCAGATGTACCAACTGATCGAAGACTTCAAGATGGGTGTGACATTAAATGAAGAATAAGCCTATCTATACAATATGATTTGTCAACTGGATCTTCTGCATCAGATCAGGGAAGATCAAAGACAAGACAAATGGCTCACAAGGTTGATTGAAGGAATTCAATAAGGTAAGCATACCGTCTGTAGAATGGATGTCAAAAGTACCTTAAGGCTAGGAGAAAGAATTTGCGTACCGCAAAATGGACCAAGTAGGCAAATCATTCTAGATGAAGCCCATCAAACAAAGTACGCGATGCATCCAGGAGGAGATAAGATGTATCAAAATCTCTGAAAGACCTATTGGTGGAAAGGCATGAAGATAGATGTAACTAAGTATGTCTCTAAGTACCTAACCTATCAGCAGGTAAAGGCAAAACACCAAAAGCCCTCTAGACTGTTACAACCACTTTCGATCCCAAAATGGAAGTGGGATAACATCGCCCTGGATTTTGTCAATAGGTTATCCAGAAATCAAAAAGGGAAAGATACTATTTGGGTGATTGTGGATCGTCTGACTAAAGTGACATATTTCTTGCCAATTAGATCCATAGACCAATTTAGTAAACTAGGTAAACTCTATATTAGAGAGATAGTATGCTTCCATGGGATATCTAAGACAATGTGTCAGACCAAGACTCTCGTTTCATCTCACAATTTTAGAAGAATGTATAGAAGGAACTAGACACTGCGTTCAACATGAGTACAATTTTTTACCTTCAAACGGATAGCCAGTCTGAGAGAATCATCTAGATGCAGGAAAACATGCTGAGGTCTTACGTCCTTGACTTCAAAGGAAACTAGAGTAAGTACGTATACCTAGCAAAGTTTTCCTATAACAATAGTTATCAGGCAACTATAAGGATGGCTCTGTGCGAAGCCTTCTATAGGAGGCCCTGCAGATCACCAACCTGTTGGGCTAAACTTTAGGATCACGTTCTTACTAGGACAGATCTCGTGTAGGAGATGAACAATCAGGTGAAGCAAATTCAGAAGCGACTGATCACTACACAAAGTAGACAAGAAAGTTATGCCGATAAGAGAAGACCTCTAGAATTCCACTAAGCGATAACGTGTTTCTGAGGATCAGCCCTCAAAAGGGAATTAAACAATTTGGAATCGAAGGAAAACTAGCACCTAGATTCATTGGACCCTTCAAATACTTAGGAAGATTAACAAATGTGCTTACAAGTTAAACCTTCCAAATCAAATGTCATCAATACACAAAGTATTTCACGTATCAATGCTGAGGAAGTATGAACCATATCCCTCCCACGTAATCCGTTGGGAAGAGGTGGACATCCAAAATGATGCCACGTATGAAGAAGTTGTGGTTTAGATTCTCGATCGCAAGGTACAGAACCTGAGAACTAAAGACATCCTCTTAGTCAAAGTTCTCTAGAAACGTCATGGAGTAGAAGAGGCCACTTGGGAGTTGGAAAGTGAAATAAAGAATAAATACTCAAACCTCTTTACTAGAATTTCTTGACCAAACAACACTTATGTACAGTAATACAAATTTCGAGGACCCTACGATTTTGTATGAAATTCGAAAAAATAAAATAATCCAACTTTGAGGAATTATTAATATTTTGTTATATAAATTAGGTACATTCTAAGGTAAGAAAAATGAAATGTATTTTAATGCAACATTAAAGCATAGAATAATGAATATAAATATATATACGTGTGGTGTATTTATAAATATGTGTATGTATTAAATATAAGTGTTTAATTATGTGTAAATATATATTAATATAAGTGTTTAATTATGTGTGTGTGTGTGTGTGTGCGTGTATATATATATACTTATTTAATTTATTAGGTACAAAAAATAGATAGTTATATGTATTTATAAATGTAGAAGGAAAAAAAGAAAAATAATAATAATTATGATAATACTTAGATACATACATATGTATATTATAGTCAAAAAATCTCAAAATCACACATGGGCCGAAAGCCATGCTCGAAACCAAGCGCGCACGGGTTGCTGTGCAAAATCGTGCATGGTCCGTACACCTTTTGAAAAAATTTTAGAAAAAACGTAAAAAAGGAAAAGAAAATCGAAAAAATAAAAAAATAATGAAAAAATCCCTCAAGACCCTAAAATACATGGTTTTCTTTTGGAGCCGCCAATACCAAATAAAAATGAAAATTTTTTATATGAAAATTGGTCAAAAATCACAAATCTACCTCCGAAAGATCCTATATAAACCCCTCTCCCCTTTCATTCTTCTTCAACCAAAGCAAGAATTGATAAGATCCCTTTTGCTCACTCTCTGCCTTCTTCTTGACATCTTTAGTCCCTTTTTCTTTTCTTGAGTTGTTCTAAATAGCCATCGAAGTAGTAGCAACGGAGTACTACACAAATCTAGTACAAGCAAGAAAGAAAGATCTGAAAGATTTGCAAAAGGTTCAGAAAGAAGCGATCTCGAGGTGAAATAATTTTCACTTTTTAATTTATTATTTTGGTTCAAGTAAAGCTTGCCTGAATGTTTTAAATTTCTAATATTATATATGTCATTTAAAATATGCATGCTTAGGTTTATTTTTATGCATAATCTATGTTGAAATGTTACCTTGCTGAAATGTTTACATACTGTCAATTATTTAAATGTTATGCTCATACATTTAATATAAGATTAAGTAAAGATCTTAACCACATACCGGCACAGGATCGAAGTTGCACCATGAGCATTCCAAACAAGAGTCGTGAGCATTCCAAGGGTTGAAATGCTGGGGGGTATCCTTTCCGTCTTTAATGACAACAGAAACAATAAATTAGTTGAATTACTTAATTCCTTGTAAGTGTTTGTTATGCATGTTTTATTTTGTCGAAATAATAAATTAACTATTTGAGATAATTCATTGGGCTTTATAACTCACCTTTTATTTTTAATATCGTAAAAGTTTAATTATCAAGGCTGCATGGGAGTTTTTAATATGTAAAAATTTTTAATTAATTTCATTGTAGGGCATGTGGGCCCAAATTTATTTATTTACTTACTTGTAACGAAGGTTGAATTATTATTCTTAAACTTTTTTATTAAATAATAAAGGATTCATTTTATTCCTTGGGGCCATGAATTTTTATGAATTATTTGTACTTAGATTAATGTGCAGAGGATATCTCATAGATGTAGAATTTAGAAAGGAAAAAGGATAACGTAGCACGGGTCTACCTCCCGGGTAGCCCAAAAATATCGTAGAAAGATAGTGTCAGATGACATAGGCCCAGGCATGGGAGGCAGGGTATTACAATATGACAAGGTTCAATTTAGTTGTTAAATTCTTTGTAGACCTACAAAGGAGTATAGAGAGGGAGCTAAAAAATTTGCTTTCGAATGAAAAAAATGCAGTGGAATTTGTGAGATATCGTTGTTCACAAGAGTTTGAGGTAAGTCACTCAAGAAAAATTGTAGGAATTTTTGAATGATGATGCATTAATATATATCATGCATTTTTGTACTTGAAATAATGCTTCAGTTGAGCTAAATTATCTAATTCATGCTACAAGAAAAGAGTGCAAAGTTTAGATCATTGAGTCCAAGGAATACTCTTCCACACACAACTAGTCGTGAAGGATATGCTCGTTTAGAAGAAGAAACGATATATAATTATGATTAACATAAGATTTTTCTTTTTTTATGTACAATAAGTTATGGGTTGAATAATATAAATTTATAGAGAAATTCAAGTTTGTCAATGGATGAAGTGACTCAAGTTGATCTTTGGGTGGCTGGGCATACTAGAAAAATTGGTGAAACAGTTAATGAAGTTGTTGTAGAGAAAGTGGAGAGATATTTATGTTATTTATACAAACATTTATACATGCATGTGTGATGTATATATATAAATATATGTTCCTTATTGACTTTTTATGGTAAAAAGAGATAGAAGTGATTTTTCAAACTTTTACAACAAAACAATGTGACTGAACAAGGTACTTATGCCCCAGGTCTTAGGTTCGAATCTCCGCGGAGGCGAAAGAAAAACCCCAGGGGGCAGGGGACAGTACCTTGTGAGTGACACGCCATGACGTGGGCCCTACGACGTAGGTAAGAGTCCCGGTGGGATTCTCGGTGGGTGTTACATTGGACCAGATCATCGAGGTCATACTCAAGGATTGGGATTTGGAGCAACATTGGCTAAAGTGGAAGCCCAAATGCTTGGTAAAGTTAGCGATGCTCAAAGCAATCAAGAGGTAATAGATTTAAGGGCTGAAGTGCGAGAACCAAAAGCCATTATATTTGGTATGATGCATGCGAAGGTAAAAATATTTATAGATCTCATTTAGTCTATTTGTATACCTACCTACAAACATGTTTGCCTTGTAAAAGTCTTTTACTTGAGAATTTTTTTCTAGTTCATTGATGTTATTAGAATTAGAGCTATCAGTAGCCATATTTACTTCATTAGTCACTATCTCTTGTGTCTAGATGGATTCTGCATTGTCAGTTTAAAAATTATTACTATTTGTAGAACATTCCAACCATATGTCAACAATAATACCAGCTTATATTTTAGTGATTTTCAAATGAAACTTGTCTGTAGCTTGGTTTAATACTTGAAATCAGATCATAGCTAGCTGTAGAACCTTACAATTAAACTTAATTATTGGTCCCTTAGACTCATTATAATTTGAATCCTATAAACTTCTTTGTAGTATTGCTACTTAATTATAAAATTCATCTTTGAAGTACAAGAGTAATTATTTTAATAAATTTCTAGCAATTGCAAAACTACTCGTATGAGGAATGAATTGAAAAATTAGAAAACAATTAATTTTATGTGTGTCTGTGCGTGCGTGTGTGTGTGTGTGTGTCTATATATATATGAGAATTTAGTGGCGAAAGTATGATTTGTATTGACATCTTTTATGAAATGGTTCCACATATGCACCAAAACTGAGAATGCTTTGATGATATCTCCATATGCTTCAGGCAGATGTAGGGGGTTCACCATCTTTTGTGGCTAAGGGTTTTGGGGTTGCATAAGCCAATGGAGCCAGGGAGGAATTTCAACTTCAATTACCGAATGAAAATGTAGCTTCTATTATATTTCACTAACTCTTGTTCTCTCTTTTCATTACATTTTTTGCCTTCTTCATTTACTTTCATCGATTATTTACTCTCTAATAAGCTATTTACCCTCTCAAGAATCTACCTTCTTAGGAAAGGCACTAAAACAACTAAACTTGTAACTAGAATTTTATTGCAATAAGTCAAACAAGTAAATTATATTAGATTGTTGTCTTAAAAAATTATAGTAACACCCCGACCCCCATACATTCATTTGGACTTAACCATTTGTGGATATAACCACTGTTGCATCCACTGTCATAACAACTGTTGAAACAGTGGACTTAACCATAGGCCGGGTCCTATGTTACTTTACAAATGACACACACTTGACTTTCTAATTCCTAATATCTCATGCCATAAAAACTAAATAAGGCTACATTATAAGAGATAAAAAGAATTCCAAATCTTTATTAAATCATAAAAAAAAGTTCACACTTTTAAATAAAGAAAACACAACGAAAATTCTTAAGATTTTGGCAACATGCCCAACATGAAAAAATAAAGAACCCTAAAAGGTAGACATTCCACATTCTTCTTCATAAGATCAAATCCCTGAAAAATGCTAAAGGAAGGGTGAGCTAAAAGCTCAGTGGATCTTAAACAACTATTTACATATTCAAAAATATTAACACATCCACAATTCAAACACTAGCACAAATTAGGCGTATCAATCATCAATTTGTGTGAAGTTGTGTCTTAGACCAAAAGAGTTTTTCAATTCTTGATGTTCTTCACTAAGTGCTTCCTTAGAGTGAAATGTAGCATTAGCCAAGTTCATTGGACCTTGGAACTTAGGGACTCTTACCCACCAACCAAGCACTTCGGTCATAAACCTTATGAACAAATCATAAGAGAAGAACGCCCATAGTATTACTTAAACAACTATGATGGTACGTGGTTAAAATCACCATAATCTGATATTTTAATCTCATAATCACGAAACACAAATAAATTATCAAAATATTGCATTAAAATGAAAAATAAAAACAAAAATGTTACATCCATCATATACAATCATGCATCAAACGTATAGAAAGAAAAAAAAACCTAAACATGAGACTAACATGAATAGCATTACTAATGCATGATATTAGGTAGATAATTAGATCTGAAACGTTCATGAATGATAAATTAAAATTGAAATGAGACATAAAAGAAACTTCAACAAACAAATCATCAAGAATGAGCATGTTAATGGCTTGAATATAGAAAAGAGTTTAAGAGGGCAACTTCCACCTCGAATGATGCTTTCTCTAAAATCCAGCAGAGGTTCCCCCAAGCTTTGACACTTCAATTTTCAGCAAAATAACTCTCTAATGATCACTAACTACTAAAACTAAAAGCATTTCCTTAGGCACAAAAGAAGATGTCAAAAAGAAGAAGAGAAAGAAGAAGGTTTGAGAGCACAAGAGAGACATTTTCACTTGCTCTTTGGAATAAATGATTTGTGAACAATGAGAGGGGGTATTTATAGTTTTTCAAGCATGCTAAGGGACGTCCTAGGGGAGCTAGGGCAGCTTGGGCAGCTCTCCACCTTTGGGCAAGTTTCCAAACACCGAAGATAAGACATGGTAAGTGTGCATATTCTAGCATGTGTGCATATCTTCCTTGTGGGCCCACTAGTGGTTATTTCTAAATCAAAATCAAATACTAAAATACTTCTAGAACCTTTCCCATTTCATTCTGGATGTCCCATATTGAGGGAGAATATTCTCTTAGCACATTCTCCTTTTGTTATCTTGCTTGCTCACCAAATAACC
>JAJIYU010009808.1:0-16676 GCA_030144865.1 Tinospora cordifolia | reverse complement strand
CGAACTCCAACCTGGAACCAAACCCATAGCTATACCTCCTTACCGTATGGCACCAGTAGAACTAATCGAGTTGAAGACCCAATTAGATGAGCTCCGAGAAAAAAGATTCATTAGACCAAGTAAATCACCTTGGGGAGTTCTAGTGTTATTTGTGAAAAAGAAAGACATATCTATGAGACTTTGTGTCGATTATCAAAAATTGAATCAAGTAATGGTAAAGAACAAATACCCTTTACCAAGGATAGACGACCTATTTGATCAATTAAGATGAGCCACTCATTTCTCAAAAATTGACCTTAGGTCAGGCTATTATCAATTGAGGATTCGTGAAACAGACATTCCCAAGACTGCCTTCAGAACTCGATATGGTCACTTCGAGTTTACAGTAATGCCTTTTGGTCTAACCAATGCCCCGACAACATTCATTGACTTAATGAACTGAGTATTAAAGCAATACCTTGACTAGTTTGTCGTGGTATTTGTTGACGACATCCTAATATACTCAAAGTCCAAAGAAGAACATTTGAAGATTGTGTTAGACACACTTAGAAAACACCGATTGTATGTCAAATACAGCAAGTGTGAATTCTGGATGAAGACAGTCAAATTTCTTGGCCACGTAGTATCAACAGAGGGCATTTCTGTGGATCCTGAGAAAGTGGAAGCTGTCATAAATTGAAAACAACCAAAGACAATTATGAAAATCAGGAGTTTATTAGGCTTGGCTGGATACTATAGAAGGTTCATACAAGATTTCTCTAAACTAGCAGAACCTATGACCAAGCTAACCAGGAAAGGAGTTAAGTTTAATTGGGATGAGAAGTGCGAACAATCATTCCAAGAACTGAACAAGAGATTAACTACGACCCCCATCCTAGTTGTTTCAACCCATGGAGTTACTTTTACCCTTTATATTGATGCATCATTGAATGGACTGGGAGCAGTGTTCATGCAAGGAAAACAAGTAGTCGCTTATGCCTCGCGACAACTGAAGGTCCATGAGAAGAACTATCCCACTCACGACCTAGAGTTAGCAGCCATTGTATTCGCCCTAAAGATTTGGAGGCATTACCTTTATGGTGAGAAATTTGATCTGTTTTCATATCACAAGAGCTTAAAGTACATCTACACCTAAAAGGAGTTGAACCTCAGGCAATGGAGATGGATGAAGTTCTTGAAAGACTATGATTTTCAACTACACTACCATCTAGGGAAGGCCAACGTAGTAGCTAATGCCTTGAGTAAAAAGTTCAACAAACAAGAGGAAGAGAAAGGCCAGATGTACCAGTTAATCGAGGACTTCAGGCTGGGTGTAACTCTAAATGAAACACAAGCCTTCCTCTACAGTATGTCTTGTCAACTGAATCTTTTGCATCAAATCCGGGATGAACAAAGACAAGACAAAGGGCTTACCCGTCTGATTGAGGGAGTTACACAGGGTAAGCATTCTGATTTTAGGTTAGATGCTGATAATATCTTAAGGTTTGGGAAAAAGATCTGTGTACCTCAGAATGGGCAAAGTAAATAGACAATACTAAATGAGGTTCATCAGATCAAGTATATGATGCATCCCGGTGGAGATAAAATGTACCAAAACCTTAAAAAGACCTACTGGTGGAGGGGCATGAAAAAGAACATAGCCCAATATGTCACTAGATGTTGACATGTCAGCAAGTGAAGGCAGAACACAAAAAACCTTTAGGGATGTTACAACCACTTCCGATACCAGAATGGAAGTAAGACAGCATCGCGATGGACTTTGTTAGTGGTCTGCCAAGGAATCAGAAGGGGGAAGACACTGTATGGGTGATTGTGGATCATTTAACAAAGGTAGCTCACTTCCTACCCATTCGATCTATAGATTCTGTTGGAAAACTTGGAGAATTATATGTCAAGGAAATCGTAAGACTCCATGGTGTTCCCACAACCATCGTGTCGGATAGAGATTCTAGGTTCACTTCTCAGTTCTGGCAGAGTTTAGAGAAAGAGCTACAAAGCAGACTCACCATGAGCACTACATTCCATCCTCAAACCGATGGGCAATCTGAAAGGGTCATCCAAATATTGGAAGATATGTTGAGATCTTGTGTTCTGGATTTTGAAGGGAGCTGGAGCAAGTACTTACACCTAGCAGAGTTCGCCTATAACAATAGTTATCAAGCAGGTATCAAGATGACTCCATATGAAGCTCTTTATGGGAGGCCCTACAGATCACCAACTTGTTGGTCTTAACTCGAAGATCATGTTCTTATTGGTCCAGATTTGGTGGAAGAGATGATCAACCAAGTCAAACTGATATGAAAGAGATTGACTACGGCTCAAAGTCGTCAAAAGACCTATGCTGATAACAAAAGGGGACCCATAGAGTTCCAGATAGGAGATCAAGTGTTTCTAAGAATTAGCCTTCAAAAGGGAATTAAGAGGTTCGGATTCAAGAAAAAGTTGTCACCAAGATTCATTGGACCCTTTCAAATACTTAAGAGAATCGGGGAATGCGCTTATGAGTTGGAGCTACCAAATCGAATGTCCTCAGTGCATAATGGATTCTATGTATCGATGCTGCGAAAATACAAACCAGACCCATCACATATCATACACTAGGAAGAAGTTGCACTACGAGACAATGCAACTTACGAGGAACCAACAATTAGTATATTAGACCGTAAAGTATAGCGTCTTAGAACCAAGGAAATTCTACTTGTTAAAGTTCTGTGGAAACATCATGATTTGGAAGAAGCAACCTGGGAGCTAGAAAGTGAGATGAAGAACAAATATCCAAGTTTTTTCACCCAAAATACCTAACCAAACAGCATTGACGTAACTGGGTACAAATTTCGAGGACGAAATTTATTATAAGGAGGGTAGGTTGTAATACCTGAAATTTTAGTGATGTAATAACCGAAATTTGAGTTTAAAATACATACGAATATATTTATATATAAACACACACACACACACACATACATATATATATATATATATTTGTCATTGGTATGCAATTAATTTGTTAGTATAGAAGTATAAAGGAATATACGTTGATTAATATTAGACATATAGAATTGTTGGGTAACTATATGCTTCTCTATTTGAATAAGAAAATAATATTTTTAGTATGATATTAATATAGAAAAGTATGTGCATAAAATATTAATTAGATGCACTCATGAAAATAATATTTCGTTTAGTATGATGGTAATATACATAGATAAGTATATGTGTAAAGGAAATGCATTCATAAATGAAATATCTCATTTGGGGAGATGTTAAAGTGGGCATATGTAGGAAGTGATAATCCCACATTGGAAAGATAGAGACACTACTTGGAAGAGGGCCCTATATAAACCCCCCTACTCCACCCAATTCATTCATCCCAAAGACAAGAGTTGAAAATTCCTCTTGTTTCCTCTCTTTGCCTCCTTCTTGGCAACCTTAGTTCTAGTTCTTCTTTGCTTGAGCTATTCTAAATAGTTCGCGAAGTAGTAGCCACGAAGTGCTACAAATAATTTAGGAAGCGATCTCGAGGTGAGTTTTTTCCTTTCTTTTAGTTTATTATTTTGACTTAGATAATGCTTGCTTGTTTGGTTAGCTTGATTTTCGTTGCTCTTATTCTTGTTCTTTGCATTTATGTCATTCAATTATCATGTTGCATGGCGAAGAGAGTATGCTCTGTAGCTGCGTTTTGTACGATCTTCTACATTAGAAATTGAAAGTCGTTTTTCTTATTTGAAAGAGTATGCTCTGTAGTTGCGTATCGTACGATCTTCTACATCAGAAATTGAAAATCTATGTTTTTGTTGATTTATCATGTTATACTGTGGTATGTTCAATTTTTGTTGAAATACTTATCTACTATGCTCTTACACACAAAAGTCAGATTAAATGAGATTTCAACCACGTACCGGTATGGGGGACTTTCTGTGTTCCATGTAGAATTGGAACTGGTTGTCAATACTAACACCAGCATGGAACGGGTTTCAAGAATGATCCCACTGGAAATGGGTTTGAGTTTCAGAATTGATCTCTCTCCCTAGATCTGAAGCTTAGAGGGTATTCCCGTTCAGTCTAAATTACGACTGAATTAATATATTGGTTGAACCGAATTAATCTCTGAGAGTGTTTGATCTGCTTGCATTGTCTAGTTGGAATAATAGATTAAATAGATGGAATGATTCACTGGGGTTTTTAGCTCAACCCCCCCAATCAGCTTGCGAGGAGATTTACCCATTGCAAGTTTTTATTTATTTTAATGTAGGGCACATCGGCCCAAGTGAAATCATGTATTTTCAACTTTGAATTTATTTTTTGTTGTAATGAATTATTATACTCGAAATTTTCGAATGAATAAATGAAGAATTTTATTTACCATGATGTCATTTTGTACATAGACTAATGTACACAGGAATCCTATTGTATTTGGGGTCTAAGAAGAAGAAAATGTAGCACGGGCCTGTCTCCCGAGCATCCCAAGATTTTTGATCAAAGAGAATTGAACCGTCAAATAACGTGGAAGATGGGACTTGGGAGGCGGGGTGTTACATCAGAATGTCCTAAAATTTTGTAGGCAACTTCTAGACATATCTAAGGGTTTTTCCACCAAATTTTAGCTCAATCTATCATGGTTTGGTCAGTCAACTTTATCTCAGAAATTACAGCCAGATTGTAGGAAATTTATGGGTTCATGGATTCCACTATCTTCTAGTGTTTTTTTCCCTCATTCAATCACTATTATATGGGTTGACCCTTGTGTCTATTTACAGTTTACATGTCATAATACATCCACTAATCACAACCATTTCGAACCAATAGCATGCAACATCAAAAACATATCTATCATTCCCTCAATATTCTACTATATTCTAAAAAAACACAAGGAATTTGCTCTAGTACCCTACAATCATGCATATTTGCATGTACAACAAGACACATCCACAAGAGTTCAAGGTCAAGTTTTTAAACCTTTCTGAAACCTCTACTATGGGGTCTACAATGCCTCTGGTTCCAGCCTGAAAAGGTGCCTTTAGGTGTCCCGAATATAGCTCTTATTCTGGTCTCAAACTATTTTTGTCGGTATTGTTGCAACAGTATGTCTAACAGTTAGCGACAGTGACTTATAAAGCACATTAAACGTTCCAATTTCTGTTTTCTACCACTTGGAAACTTGAATACTCATGATAAGGAGTAGAATGATGGATTTTTACCTCAGGGACTTGCCTAGAGTGGTCCAAGAGTGAGTTTTCCCAAGGTTACTCCAACTGTCTCTATTACATAGTTGTGACAGTGAGTAAGTAATCAACTTCAAGGGTTCTAAAATCATGCATAAGGCCTTATTTCTCATTCCCTAACTCTTGGAGATTGAAATACATACGAAAATGAGGGGAGTGAACCATTTTACCTTCAAAAAGGAACTGGAAATGGCCAAGGTTCAAGGCTCCAAAGATGGTTCCAGCACACACTTTCTGATTTTTCTGGCTTTAAACAGTGTAGACAACCCTCTTCTTGATGATTTTTGTTTTAGACAGCTCCAAGACTAGGCAAACTACTTGTGAGACTTTGTAAGTGGTGGTACAAGCTTCAAATTAAGCTATAGTTTGCAGGATTTGGTTGAGAATTGAAGAAGATCTCAGCTGGGAAAGTTTGCTACAGAATCTGAAAATTCTGGGTTTGAGCTCAAAGAATGTCTTTTTGTTGCGTGGGGGTCGGGGGTCCTTGCTTAGCAAAGGTGTGGGTGACATGTGGCTTCCAAGTAACACTTAACATCACATGTTGGATGCCCAGTCAGCAACCTTCATTGGCCAAATTGGAGGCCATGAAGTGATGGCCAAAACCATGAACTCCCATGGTTTTGCTGGAAAAATCTGCTGAAAATCCCTAAAATTCGATAAAAAATTTGGTTAAAAAATCACACAAATGGACAAAAACACAAGGGGGGAGCTTGTTTGGGCGCATGGGCCCGCAAGGGCGCGCGGGCCATCAGCCCGGACCACTTTTTTTTTTTTGATTTCTTACACACATACATATATATACCAATATATATATAATATCAAAATTTAACATTTTTTTCTAAATTATTAAAAATTGTCCAATTCATCATTTTCCATCAAAATGCCAATGTTATACACCATTTCATCATTTATTTAATTATTTTCTCCAAAAATTATATAATTTTCTCAAAAATCATATTTTTCTCCCAAAAATTTCATTATCATTCTAAAAATTCGATAATTGCTCCGAAAATTTATAAATTAATCCTATAAATCATTTTCCTCAAGAAAACACATGTTCCTAATATTTTCGTGTGTTTTCTCCTTAAAATTGTATTTTCTCGAATTATTTTTATTTTCTTTAATAATTAATCCAAAATTGGAAAAAATTGAAAAAAATCTTGTATTTTCTCATTAAAATTCCAGAAAATACATGGAGTACATAAATGTTAGATCCGTCAATTCGATGTCAAAAATGTGTCGTCACACCAGAGCCTTCTGGTTTGGTCGTGAAATAAAATTTTTTTTGTTTTTTTAAACTTAATTAGATTTATTTAAACTTTAATATAATCATATAAATATATATATATATATATATCCCAAGTTCCAGATTTTTGTCAATTTTCTTTTCTTTTCTAATCACTCAATTTAATCTAAACTTTATTATAAGCTTCCCTATGTTACTAATAATACCATAACTTAATCACTTTTACCCTTCTATTAAGTGTGTATATATATATATATATATATATATATATATAGTTATAAAACATAGTTTTATCTATTTTATCATGATTATTATTATTATTTTTTCATGTTTACTCGCGACATAGCACTCGTAAAATCCCAGGGTGTTACAATTAGAAATTAAGGATTTATTATTACTATTATTACTATTAATATTAATTGCAGATTTATAATTTTGGAGCATTGAATCTCTGTGAGGTGACGCGAGGGAGATCTAATATATTCAAGTGGGCAAGATTTTCTTACTCATACGTATTATATGAATTTAAAATTTAAAGCTTTTGTTTGAATAGTTCTAAGTTATTAGATTTTTATTATAAAATTGATTGAAATTGTTTGATGTGCTTGGATGGTAGTGTGATGAATGATAAACTATTTCATTTCACGCATGATTATTTCATAACATGCATAAGTAGAATGCATTAGGAAGCATTATTTATTCATTTGACTGTCATGTTAATTGCTTTCTTATAATAATAATTTTTTATGCAAACTGCTATTAAATTACATGCAAAATTCGATTAATTTTCTGTTGCGTTGTGCGATTTTTCTATAATTAAACTTGTATATAAAACTAAAATAAGACGAAGGATTATTAAGAATCCACGTACCGGTGCGATCGACGAGCGTAAAGCGAATCGAGGTGGCATCTTTTATATGTCACCGCTTGAGATCGATGAGCTATTAGGTGGATCATAGGTATTCCCAACCTTAAACTACCTGCGACAACTAGAAGTCTTTGGGAGATGGTACGAGCTGCAATAAGTACTCTCTCTTAGACTATGATACTAAGACATGACTGATTTTAGATGGTATTCGAAAACTTCTATGATTAGACGAGGTCACAGAGAATACCAAGAGTCATCTCAACACTTTTTCACTCACAGACTTCAACCAAAACCAAATGAATGTTTGAAACTCCTAATATTTGAAAGTGCTTGTAATATTTTGAATTTTGATATGTATAATGCGTGTGATGTATAAGAATGATTTATTGGGCTTTCGAGCTCACCCTATTTTATATTTTTCAGGTACTCGCAGAAGTGGAATACAGTAATCAGTACTAGTTAGTCTAAATAGTGTAAAAGTGATCATACCTAGAGGTTGATGTACTTTGGATTTAGAGTTTCTCTTTTTTTTTGTGGTGATCTAAATAGACCAAATAAATTATTTTTGATTTTAACCTCCGTTTAGCTTACTATAAAAATTCGATGAACACAGTGAGAAATTCTTTTGATCTTTTATTTTATGTGAAATGTGTTTTTAGATATTTATTTGAGAACTATTTATCATGAACTTGAATTTGAAGAAAGTGATCTCGACAGAAATATTTTAAGTAGCATTCCGATTCTTATAGGGTGATGGCCCGCACGTGAGGCATCTCCGCCAAACTGGGCGTATCTCTGCGCTCGACCCATATACGTGACAGGAGGTCCAATTGAGAGTCGGGGTATTACATTCCATCTGAATAAGACATACAAATATTATCAAATTACCAAAAGTGAATAAAAGATAATTTTCATTGTCATTAAAATAACGAAGTGCTAATTGGTCCTGAAGATCATGTTGACATACTAGCAAGAACAATTCAACACCTAATTAACTTTATGCAAGTATGCGTTGTGCATGCTATCTTCAAGAAAATGAGCAATATAAATTTATCTTGTTTGATGAATAGAGAGAAAAATTATTGAAGATACAAACACTAAATATTTATCATATTAACAATTATATTGGCTCATAAACATAATTTTATTAATGATGGACTCAATATTTAATCAATAGAAGGGTTGGCCAGGTGATATTTAGCAAATCTATTTACTAAGATGTTATATATTGCAAATTAGTTCATGGTGTTAGAACACATCATCCTAGAGAACTTTAATCATATAGCAAATAGGGAGAGTTTATCAATGTACTCCTTTTTTTTTAGTTAAAGGTTTTGTCTCACTGAGTTTTCCTTGATAAGATTTTTAATGAGGCAATCGTCTATTTGTAAACAATAATATCGTACTCTTTTCTATACTATTATTTTCTCTAACAGGTTTTTTTTAATAATATTTGAATGAGACATATTCTTCGCAAGAATGGACATCCAAGGAGAGTGTCATAAATATTTTAATGATTATTAATGTTCATATACATCCTCTTATACTTTGAATCTTGACATTCATGTATCACTTTTTTCTATGTCATAAATATGCGTATTAATATAAATATATTTATATTAATTATAATGCATTTTCTACTCTATAAATAGTGGTCCTTGTAGTCTTGTAAGATCGTCTAAAAATAAAATGAAAAAAAATATTATCATTTTTCTTGTTTTCTTTATTGTTCTTCTTTTCCTCTATTCTACTTTTTTTTATTTTACAACAATAAAATATTTATAAAATAAATATCTCTTAATTCAAAGTGAGCAACAATTTAAAACTGAATTTATATATTAAAAAAATAGATTCTAGAAGCATTTTTATAAGCAATCACTCAATAATCTACATTTATTGTGCCATTTAAAAAGGCACATGTGGTGTAACATGTATTAGAAAAATCAAGTTATTTCAAATGCGTGTACTTATAGACTAGTATTATATATAAGAAAAGTCTTTTTTTTATTATTATTTTCAAGGTGAATCCTATAGAAAAAACTTCACGCATTATTTATCAAATCCTAACCTCTTGTTTCTTTCTTTTTCTCAATCAATTCATTTTAACAAAATCAAGCTGTTGAAGCACAGTTGAACAAGCCCCCTTCACTCTTCAGGATGCATCATGCTACAAAACAGTGTAGAAGGAAGAAGGCAGAAGACAATAAGAGCACCAGGTCCTTCTGCAGGGCACTTAACCCATTCCCAGAAGAAGGTGAAGAAGAAGAGTTGGGACCAGGACTTCTTAGAACTGATGTATTGTCCTTAGAGCAAGTGTAATTGCAGCGATGTGGACGAACCACTCTGTACACACCGCTACTCGCTAGAATAAATGTATCTCTCTTGTTATCCTGTCCAAAGGAGAATATGTAACCCAGAACAGGGAGAGGACTATCCTGCACAGAATCGCATTGCATAGGCGAGTCACTAGCACAATTGAAAGGAATTCGGGTACTAGTGAAGTTGCCACTGTTCTCCGGTGTCTCAGTGCCTGCCCATAAGCCAGCAGAAAATAAATCAGCAAATAAGTACCTGCAACAATTGAAAACAAGATCATTAAATAGAAGAAATAGTTTAGGGTGGGTCCTACGATTCATATAAAGATTAGTCAATAGATGGGTTGGCCACGAGTTTGGTTACCTTCCATACATGCATGGATCAGTGCTAGACCGATAAAAGTAGCCACCCGTAATTGATGCAGATCCTTCATTCTTGTTTACTTCGGAATGGTTGTATCCCATGACCGGGAAAATGGGATTTATGGAGCTGGCAGATGTGTTTCCTCCTGGAGATGCTAAAGGGTGGTAAAGGGAATAGCCCTCATATACACGCCATCCGTAATTCCCACCCTTGGTTATCATATCTACCTCTTCATATTGCTCCTTTATGTACAATTTCAGCATCAAAAGGTTCAAATGTTAGTCATGAACATTTGATGTTTTCTTCACCAAGGAAGTCTTTTAAGTATACAAATTAAGCAATGGTAAAGAAAATATGAAAATAACATATATGCATACACCAACCTGGCCTACATCTGCACAGAGGAAATAGGAAGGCCTTTCTGAATCGAAACTACAGCGCCAAGGATTTCTGAATCCCATGGACCAAATTTCAGGCTCCAGTTCCTTGTCATCAGAAAATGGATTATCGGCTGGTATAGAGTAGTTTCCCCATCGGCCAAGGTCACTTATCTCGTTAGCACCTGGACATGCATGGAAGAAAGAATTCTTTTCCTCTTTACATGTAGATAGAAGAGATAGAAGAGATAGAAGAGCAATTTTTGATAACAAAACTAAACAAAATGAAGTTGGTGTTTTTCTACAAATTCTAAAATCACTTTGTTGCCAGTGGTTTCCAATATTCCCATCAATAGGAAACAACTACATAAAACGAAGTTTGGACATATATTTCTTCACCAAGTAAATACTTGAATTGTCAATGTAGCATTTCCCAAGTAGAAATCATACTTGATGGAAAAAAAATATATATTCAATATGGGAACACCCTAAAAAGATTCAATGAAGAAAAAAGATTCGCGGGTAATATCAACAGTAGTCTTAAGCAAAAGTTAACTTTAGCTGAACAGTTAAAGCATATATTTATGTACACACACAAATACAAATATTCCAAACTACAAAAATTGGAATGACATGAAAGTTTGACACTATAATCTCAATTTGGGAGAGCTTTTGGAAAAGCTCTTTTCGAAGAAGCACTTATACCAAAAGCTTTCCTGAGAAAAAATTGGTCCTTCTCGGCTTCTTCTAAAAGTTGAAAACTATTATTTCAATTGCAATTTAGTAAGCACGTATTATCAAACACCTTTAAAAATGTTTTTGCTCTAATAACACTTTAGAAAAGCTCTATCAATATGGGGCCAATATACTCATAGCAGGATAAATGGCGAATGTAATAGACCAACAGTTTGACATATGACACTTACTTGGCAAATCATCTATGTTGAACCTCATAATTTTTCCAAGCAAGGATTTCTTGTTCTGAGAAAAATTGAAAGGATCGCCTCTGTTTCCTCCATCCCCCATCATGAAGTACATATAACCATCACTAGGTCCAAAAAGTATCTGACCAGCATGATGGCCAGTGAAAGGAAGACCCATGGTAAATATTCTTCTAACTTCTGATGGATGTGCAATTGTTGCCTGAAAATAAGATCACATTGGTGGAATCAATTTAGAATGCCTTGATAAAAACTGTGAAAAGTTATTTCTTAAGGGTCAGATTTGTACCGAGGAAGGCTCTGATCCAGTACCATTAGCCGTAAATTCAGCAATAATACTATGATACCGGCAGGGTTGGGCTCCATTATCAAGTCCTAGCTTTGATGGGTCACAACCTGCATTAGAATTACACGAACATCTTCCAGAGCATCTTGGAGAGTCAACCTTATCGCAATTGTATGAAACAAAGAACCGCCCATTACGTGCGAAATTGGGATGGAATGCCAAACCCATCAACCCAAATTCCGTATCAAAATGTACTTCATCACTTATATCAAGAAATGGCTTAGCTTCATCAATATTCAACGTTGCTCCTGATCCTTGCTCGGGAATCGTTGCCATCCATATCTGTCCTTTCTGGTTAGAGAAGAAGGCACGATTGGATCCATCAGGATGGGGAACCATATTAAGATAAGATCCATTCCCAATTTTCTCAATACACAAACCCTTTGGAGGATCAAAAGTTTCAGTATTATTAAGTTGCGTTGGTTGGCCATTAAAACATGTTGATCCATTGCCAGAAGATCCACCAAATGCTTTACAGAAGACAGTTTTCGACTGAAAGAAATCAGTTATTTTGGATACAGTGGAATTGATCGGTAGTCCAGCTCCACCTTTCAATGAAGGGGTAAAGGGAGAGTTCCATATTGACACATTTTGGCATGTATCCCAGACCTTTGTGCAAAAGTCATTTGCTGCATTGCTATACTGGTTGGAGTTTACTGAAATAGTGGAATTGCAAAGAACAGGAACTGTTTGAAGCCCTGACTCAGCTTTAAACAGCTCTGCCGAGAATTGATCGCATTTCTGAGAACCATAGAAAGCTATATAAATCAACATGGGATCAACTCAACAAAGCATGTTTACCAACTATAAATCAACATGGGATCAACTCAACAAAGCATGTTTACCAACTACATAAGGCCAGTAATAATCAACAGAAATGAACACAATAAGAAAGAATCAAGAGGTTGATCTTCCTCAGCCGCAAGATGCAGCGTGTGTATTTTGTGTAGTCAACTTCAAAAAAGAAACAAAAGAACAAAGCTGGATTAAAACCTTCAAGATTAGACAATTAAATGAATCATTATCCATCTTGAAGTTACGTTCATCGGTAAGTTTGCAATTGAATAAGCAAAAGACACATTTTGACATGAGCATCAGCATAGCTTTTATTAAGACTAATGCCAACAATTACAAGCAAAAATATTTAAGGATTATTATGCATAAAGATGGTATACTCAGAGAGATTTGTATGTCAATTTCTCACCCTGCATATTATAAGACATGTTGAGTCATAAATCAGTAAACATAACAATTTTGAATCATTGAGCAGATAAAAACTCACGGCACAAAGGATTGATTTTAGCAGAGAAGCACATGCAGCATCAGGGACATTTAATCCTTGAAACTGTTTCAACAATTGAGAATCTTCAGCTGAGTCACAACAGACAGTCCCATTGTAAGGACAGAAGGCCAGAGGAGGACCCTTTAAAGTAAAGGGTTGCCCTATTGAAATTGCAACCAAAAACCTATGTTAACATACAGCAAAATAATTAATTCAACAAGAAGAAAAAACCACAGAAATTTGGAAGATCAAAAGAACTTAGACAACAAAGAATATAATTGAGACCCACTCGAATTTGTGCACAAAGGATGGCAAACAGAAGGATTGGGAAACAATATCAGGTGGACAAACAGGAAGAGAAGCGCACCAACATAATAATTCATCTTTTCAAGCTCACCTCCACCACCACCACCCTTGTATTTCATGTTCCAAAGTAACTAAGAGTTCATTGCAATCTATCATAGATCCATGATAACCAAACAACAAGAACCAAATACAACTTCTTTTGTTGAAAATTCTACTCCTAAACCTACCCTTTTCCTCTCTAAGCTAATTTATCCCCCTACGACCATATTTCTCTCTCTAACCAAGTTTGCACACACAGCTCTCTATCCTCGCTATAAATCTATCAATACCTACTGCAATTTCAAGTTCTCTCACAATCAAAGAATTCACACACATTCTTTCCAGAGTTGACTGTCATGATGATTACAGGGGATTTGACAAATCACATGAATAAATATAAAATTAAGACAGTTTCTATCATTCTTGGGTAAGAGAACCATTGTTTTGGCAGGCGATATAGTTGACTTTGAATCATAATCTTATTAAAGAAGGGGTTGTTGAGATGATATCCATTTGACCCAGAAAGCAAGTTGCAAATTTTCTGGATAAATTAATGTACTTGCGTTCATGTTGTTTTTGTTTAGCTGGAAAGCCAAAACTTAATTCAAAACATGAGTTTGAACGCACCCGATTTGGTTTACTTTCGGATAACTCAATGAATAATGGGTTTCTTTAAAGAGTATTAAACACAATAATAATAAACTAATATGAAGTAAAAATCATGTGGTCGAGATGATGACAGGGATCGTGGATTTCTTCAAGAAGAAACAAATGATTGTTTTAGCTTGGTTTTGGGCGCCATCATCTCGAGGAGCCATTGTCACCACAAGCAAACCGGCGTCCTCAACAGAACCATCATATTTGGTACTTGGATTTTTTTTTTTTTTTCTCCAACCCAGCTACCTTTGGCATTTTAAGTAGGAGTTTTGCTTTAAATGGCCTTCCTGCTAATTAAAGAAAATCCTAACCTATGTTTGACGTCTTAAACCAAGCCGGACTGTATTTGGATTCAAGTACCCACCAGCAAAAGGTAACAAGAAGAAAATCTGAAAACGCACCACAAATTATTATATTTTCTTTTCGTTCTACGTTCGCATCAGATAGATACAGACTGATGCTTGGTGGATCCTGAGAGCAAGGAACAGACAGTAAAGAAGAAGAAAAAGAAGAAGAAGAAGAAGGATTAAAACTTCAAACGTACCTTTTAATTCAAGGACAAATGAATCTAGGGAGAAGAAAATGTCTGTCGCACTAAAACTCAAAAAGTTAAGAGTTTCGAGTAAGGATCCGGCGATGTTTTCTCAATAAAATTTTGATTTTTTAGAAAAGATGTTAATTTTTGCGATAAAATTTCGTTTTCTCCTGTGTGGTCAATAAAATCTTTTTAAAAAAAGTTTCAAAAAATTTTGTAAGTCCACCAATTTTTTGGTCAAGATTTTCTCTTAGAGAGAAAAAAAAAATTCATGACAGAATATTTTGTATGTTAATTTAAAGAATAACTAAGTAAAATTAACTTTTGACAAATTTTAATGTATCAAATTAAACAATCGTAAAAAAAATCTAAAGAGCTTTTACAAGAAAATTTTCTTAAAACATATTATTTTTTTTGAAAAAAAAAATTTAACTAGTAAAATACATCTTAAAAACAAAAAAATAAAAAAATATATGAAGATGCTCTAATTTTAAAATGATGACTCTTTTATCTTAATTTATTTATTTAACACCCTATCAGCGTGTGACATGGGACCACATGGCATTGTTTTGAAGGCATCTTAATCAAAAATATACATGAGGATGTTCTCGCGTGTACCGTGTTCCACACTGTGGTAGTCACGTTGTATTATGAGAAATCGCATTTCGTTCATGCGTTCGTCCGCGAGTGGGCAGATGATATTTCTTGTGGGAAGTGGTCAATTGACACTGACGGTACACTAAAGTTTAGGGGACGATTGTGGGTACCAGTTAACCTTCACCTGAGACAGGGAGTACTAGTAGAGTTGCATCGTTCAAAGTATCCTGTTCATACAAACACGAATAAGATGTATTAGGATGCTCGACGTACTAATTAGTCGCCGATGATGAAGCGAGATATTGCAGCCTTTGTGCAAAGATGTGACACGTGCCAATAGGTTAAGGCTAAGCGTCAGAAACCCGGTGGTTTATTGCAGCCCTTGGCTATTCTTAAGTGGAAATGGAGGCACATTATTATAGATTCTATGATGAGATTGCCTTAGACTCAGCAGAGACATGATGCTATTTGGGTCACTGTGGAAAAACTGACTAAGTCTGCTCATTTTTGCTTAATTCATACTAGAGACTAGGTTGACTGTATATCCACAAGATCGTGAGATTGTATCTAATAGAGATGTTCGGTTTATGTTCCATTTTTGGCAGAGCTTGTAGAGTGAGTTGGAGACTCGAGTAAACTTGAACACACCTTTCCATCCACAGATTAATGGTTAGTCTGAGAGAGTGATCCAAATTTTGAAGGATATGTTCTGTGCATGTGTCCTTGATTTTGGTGGTAGCCGGGAAGATCATTTGGCGTTGTGTGACGACCCCTCACTGGGCCCCCAGAACCCCCTCAGCGGGCACTCTGGGCTAGGTGTTCACTCACAGGTATTGTTCCCCCCCCTGGGAATTTATTTCGCCTCCATGGAGATTTGATCCTGGGACCTAGGGGATAAGTACCCAAATCTTGCATCATCCACTACCAATTGGGCTAGCAGCGAAGAAAAAAAAAACAGAAGAAAGGAAAGGGAGAAACCGTCCGTTTTCTGTCAAATTCGTCGCGTAGGTAAGTCTTTTCTTTAAATTTTAGTTACAAAAATGTTATATAAGCCGAGTATTACAATTCTGTCGGTGTAATTTTTAGTAAAATTGATGTTTTGTAGCTGTATCCAAAAAGTGGATATTTTCCTACAGTGAGTAAAACTCAACAAAAATTATACCAAAACACTCCTGGCGATAAGTAGATCGCAGATATGTGGTTAGATTTTGTTACTTTATCCTGTAGAATTTAAAATAAATATCTGAAGTTTATAATTGTGAGATTGGTTTTTGGGTATATTAAACCCAAATGAAACTCTGATTTAGACCTATAGAATTGGAGAGAATGAAAATACAGACCTATTGACACCAAAATTATGAATTTTGGATATCAATTGGAATTTTGGTGAACGATTGAGCAATGGGGTTTTTAAGAAAAAAATATAGAAAATTACAGAAAATATGATTTAAAAGCCTATTTGAGTTATTTTCTGCAGTAAAAATATTTTAACTGAGCAGAAAATTAGTTTTATGATTATTAAGATTATTCGAGTCAATGCGCATCAATATGTGAGGTCTGATGTGCATGTCGGATTAAAAA
>JAJIYU010009807.1:0-16684 GCA_030144865.1 Tinospora cordifolia | reverse complement strand
AAATTTAAATTTTCGTGCCCCCCAAGCATAGAAAATTAGCAAGTTGGTTTGGAAATGGAAAACCAAGTTTATAGAAATTTTTTGAGATTTTTTCTGAATTTTTTCGGATTTCTATTAATTTAGATCAGATCAGTGTGTTTCGGCCGTTGGATTGGTCTCAAGGTGCGTTTCAAGATCAAATCGGGTGGATGGATTTTCGGCTGTTAGATCAGACGGATTCGATCTCATACGTTAGATCATTCTCGATCGATGTGTACGTTCGCGATTGAGTTTTGGCGGGTGAGATCTCGACCGTTGATCATCCTCGATCTCAGCATCCGATCGCGATCGAGATCAACGAGTTTAATCTGGACTGTCGATCTTCTTCGAGTTCTGTGTGCGGATCGGATTTTGCGATCAACGAAATCAGCCTGGACCGTTGGATTTGTTTTGATCGTCTGTGCACCGTCAGATCATCCTCGATCGGTGCATTGTTCGCAATCTACTCCCAGCGCTTCAATTTGGACCGTGCGATGAACCTCGAGTCACGCACTGGATCATCTGTATTTCCGATCTGCACCGTTGGATGATTCTCGAGCAACACAATGATCTTGATCACGCATCTGAGCCACACGATGATCCTCGAGTACAGTGGCGATCTGATTTCTATTTTGATCTGGACCGTGATCTTGACCGTTAGATCGAGAAGATTGAATCTAAACCGTTGGATTACTCTAATTCGGTGCTCCTAGACGTTGTTTAAGCCTTTGATCTTATTCGTTGGATTTCACAGATTCGATTTGGACCATTGGATCGTGAAATCTAAATGCATGATTTCCTATTAACGCATGCCATAAATAAACAACACACAATTTAAATAAATCATCACACCATTATCCAAGCACGCCCAACAAGTTCAATCAAATTTATAACAAAATTCTCCTAGAACTATTCAACCAAATGCTTTAAATCTTAAATCTGTATAATACAAATGAGCAAGAAAGTCACGCCCATCTGATTTCGCCGATCTTCAGGCTCCTTGCTTTCCTTTGAGATCCTTGATACGCTAATATACATATAAATCTGAAATTTAACACTTAATAAAATTACTCTTAAGCTTCACTGGTTCTTAAGATAATTATGAAATTCAAACATTACTTCCAACTAATTCATGGTTATTCTAAAATTCTAAATTTTGATATGCTCTAATTAAAATAGTTTCTAAATCTTCTAAATTTCCTTAATTTAAAATTTCGACTTTAATAGTTTACTTGTAAGCTATTATAGTATAATCAGAGTTCTAATAACTTAATTGTTGTAATATAAATATTTTATTAACGTAATGATCAATTTAATTACGAACCAAAAGTAAGACTTTTGGACGTTCCAAGTTTAGTTTCGAAGTCTAAGATTTCTGTATTTTCTTACAACAGACTTTTAAACTCTTAAGGTTTATTTTTTTTCGTGTCTTTAACTTTATTAAATTATAGGCTTATCCTAACTTAAAAGATTAATTAATTTAATTTTTATTAATCCAATTAATTCTCATGTTCAATAATTAATGAATAATCTACTGTTGAATTTATTTCATTGGAATTATTCAATAAATTTTTTCAACTAAACTTTATAATTGATTTAATTAATTTCTATTTGAATAAGAAAAAATCTAATATTTATTATTTACATCTAATTTCCACGTAAGGTTTTAATTTCTAAACCTCGATAAACTTCAATATTCGTATTTTAATATCTATTCAACTCACATGGATCAAGTTACTAGTTCTAACATAAAAATATTTAACAAGACTTCAAATTTTTATATCTTTTAATTACTAAAGGTTTAAGTTTTCAGATTTCAATTCTTTGTATTCTAAAATCATCTAAAATAAATCTCATGCTATCTATAATTTAAAATTCAAAATATATCTTACGTCGTCTTGTGCCGTCTTCTTCGCGATCAACATCCAACGACGAACCCACGCTGTACAACTTCATTCTTTGTCCAATAGCAATAGCACACCACCAAAATTCCTTCACGGTTTCATAGCCAATGTAGCAGCTCCAATAATGAATCAAAGTCATCTTCTTATTTTGTTGTTCATCGTTCTTCATCCTCTTCAATTTCGGTTAATAACGTAAGAAACCAGAACACACACAAAATCAGCCTTCATAATTTGTTCCTCACAGCTTTATGCTCACAAATTCAGTACTCAGCACCCCTTATTTTGTTCATAACTAGCTCATCTTCTTCATTGAGCTTCTTCCATTTCTTGTTGTCCGGCGCACCAGCAACGCACCCACCTACGCTGCTGTTAGTCGCACAAAATGAAAATTAGCAACTCACATTCTGTTCCATTCTTCCATCCAGGTCCAAATCATGCTAGCTCCCAGCCCCTGTTCTTCACTCCAAACCAGAAACGCAGCAAAATTTGTGCTGCTCAGCTTCTTCTTTGTTTCGTCCACATCAGCAGCCACCACTGGCAGCAGCTTCAATCGCGCACCATCAATCATTTTCCAAATCCTCTTCTTCCTCTGTTCATGTTTCATGGCAGCTACAATCACCTCACACCCACACATCTCGGTCAGCCACACAACCCACACAGCTCACCCCTGTTTTGATCGTTTGATCATCACGCTAACCTACGTCCACGTCTTCAAAACAGAGACAGCTTCTTCTCCGGTCGTTCAGTTCGGCGTCCAACACAGCAGAAAAATTCTGCTTCTTCCTTCCTTAATTGTCTTCTTCTTCTTTCCGCACCACCAGCAAGCACCCCAACCATCGTCCCCTGCTCTGTTTCAATCCAACGCAGTAACAGCCTCTGCTTCCATTCATGCTGCACGGCAGGTTCTTCTTCTTTATTGCAGTAGAAATCACACAGAACAGAGCACCGTGCTCCTGTTCTTCTTCTTTGCTCTGTTTTCGTCCACCAACAGCATAGCGTCCCATTTCCTTCTCGTTCGACAGCTACCACGACAGCAACATGCATTTACACACCAACTCAGGTAGCAGCAGCCAGCTCTTCATTCTCCTTCTGTTTGCTGCAGCCGTTTCCTTCCCCCTTAGCTTCCTTCTTGTCCCCTGCTGTTAGCAGTTCCCAGCTGCTCAACTTGTCTTGGTCCTTCCTCCTCAATGTAACAATGGCAGTCACCGTAGCAGCAGCTTGAAGCAGTAACCAACCATCCCGTTTGTTCTCTATTTCAGTTTTCTTCTTCGCTCATGTTGCACAGCCCCGTCTTCTTCGTTCTTCAGTCGTGCAGAACACAACAACAATCTCCTTCCTTTCTCTTCCTCTACACGCCATTCCATCATCTATTTTTTTTATCCCATTCCAATCTTCCGGGGGAAGCCAATTCACCATCCACTATCATCCAGAAATCTTGACTCCCAGTCAGCTCTCTTCTTTGATACGCTTCCCTCCACCATCTCATATGGTCACACACACACCACTCGATTTTCTATATATACATATACATATGCTTTATTTTATAGGTTTGTTTAATTTACTTTCATTTTCGTAATTATGTAAATGGGTATATCTCTAAAACCTTATGATATGTTTACTATGATATAGATTTTTATCTCTTTTCCATATACTTATATATATATACCAATCATCTTAATGTATAAACTTCATTATAATGTGTATGTGTTACCGTGTTGTTATTATTATTGTTATTAATTCAATTTTTTTAATAACCATAATAAACATCAATTTATTATTTCAGCTATTTACATATATCTATAAAACATAAAACATAGTTTTATCATATTATTGTTATTATTATTATTATTATTATTATTATTATTATTATTATTATTATTATTATTATTATTATTATTATTATTCGATCAAATGACATATTTCATTTTTGCATTTTCACGTGAGCCCGAGTGAGCTATAAAATAATTTATTTACTCTTGTTCGCTCACGACGTGGCACGATCACGAGTTTACGAGGTGTTACAGAGTACTTGGTCTTCATTTCACTCTCCAACTCTCAGGTAGTTTTTTCCACCCCATGATGTTTCTACAGCACCTTAACAAAGGGAATATTCTTAGTTCTCGGTTCTGTACCTTGTGATCAAGGATTCTAATTGCTACTTCTTCATAAATAACATCCCCAATGGATGATGTGAGAAGGATCTAGCTCATACTTTCTCAACATCAACATGTGGAACACATTGTGGGCTGAGGTCATCCGGTTTGGCAGCTCCAACTCATAAGCACATTCCCCGATTCTCCTAAGTATTTCAAAGGGTCTAACAAATCTCGGTGATAACTTTCCCTTGAATCCAAACATCTGAATACCTTTCTGAGAACTAATTCTTAGAAATACTTTGTCACCTACTTTGAACTCTAGGGTCTACTTCTCTTGTTAGCATAGTTCTTTTGACGACCCTAACCTGTAGCCAACCTCTTTCAAATTAGTTTGACTTGGTTGTTCATTTCTTTTCCCAAGTTTGGCCTAGTAAGAACATGATCTTCAAGTTCAACCTAACATGTTGGTGATCTGCAGGGCGTTCCATAAAGAGCCTTATATGGAACATCTTGATTGCTTGATAACTATTATTATAGGCAAAGTCTGCTAAGTGTAGGTACATGCTCTAGTTCCCTTTAAAGTCCATAACATAAGATCTTAACATATCTTTTAAGGTCTGGATAACTCTCTCAAACTGTCCATCAGTTTAAGGATGAAAAACAGTGTTCATAGTAAGTTTAGTGCCCAACTCTTTCTATAGGCTCTGCTAGAATCGAGAAGTGAAGTGAGAGCCTCGGTCAAATACTATCATCTTGGGCCCAACATGCAGCCTTCCTATCTCTTTCACATATAGTTCGCCTAGCTTATTGACTTGGTTTGTGGATCTAATTGGTAGGAAATGAGCTACTTTGATGAGATGATCCACAATTACCCAAATAGTATCTTCTCCTTTCTGATTCCTGGGCAAACCACTAACAAAAACCATGGCAATGTTATCGTACTTCCATTTAGGGATAGGGAGTGGTTGTAACATTCCAGAGGGTTTCTGGTGTTCTACTTTTATTTGTTGACAGGTTAAGCATCTAGAGACATACTTAGCCACGTCTCTCTTCATCCTTCTCCACCAGTAAGTCTTTCTAAGGTTCTAGTACATTTTATCTCCACCTGGATGCATTGTATACTTGGTCTAATGAGCCTCATCCAGTATGATCTGCTTACTCTATCTATTCATAGGTACACAGATTCTTTCCCCAAGCTTTAGGATATTTTCAGCATCTAACCTAAAATTAGCATGATTACTTCGTGCAACTCCTTCGATCAAACTATTGAGCCATTTGTCTTACCTTTCTTCATCCATGATCTAGTGCAGAAGATCCGGTTGGCAAGACATAGTGTAAAAGTTGGCTTGTTTTTCATTTAAATTCACACCCAGCCTGAACTCATCAATCAACTGGTACATCTAACCTTTTTCTTCCTCCTATCTGTTGAATTTTCGACTCAAGGTATCAACCACTACATTGGCCTTTCCTAGATGGTAGTATAGTTGAAAATCATAGTCTTTCAAGAGCTCCATTCATCTCCGTTGCCTACGGTTCAACTCCTTCTAGGTGTAGATGTACTTAAAGCTCTTATGATCTAAAAATAAATCAAATTTCTCACCATAAAGGTAGTATTTCCAAATCTTCAGGGCAAATACAATGGTTGCTAACTCTAGGTCGTGAGTAGGGTAATTTTTCTCATGGACCTTCAGTTGTCATGAGGCATTAGTGACTACTTGTCTTCCTTGCATCAATACTACTCCCAGTCCACTCAGTAATGCATCAGTATAAAGGATAAAGGTAACACCATGGGTTGGAGTGACTATGATAGGGGTTGTAGTTAGTCTCTTTTTTAGTTCTTGGAATGATTGTTTGCACTTCTCATCCCAATTGAACTTAAATCCCTTCCTGGTTAGTTTGGTTAAAGGTTCTGCTAGTTTAGAGAAATCTTGGATAAACCTTCTGTAGTATCCAACTAGGCCTAAGGAAATTCTTGATCTCTGTAACTATCTTCGTTTGCTTCCAATTCATGACAACGTCTACTTCTTCAGATCTATAGAGATGCCTTCCGTGACACTACATGGCCAAAGAACTTGATCGTCTTCATCCAGAATTCACACTTGCTAAACTTGACATATAATTGGTGCCTTCTGAGGATCTCCAACACTATTTGCAAGTGTTCCAAGTGTTCAGCTTCTGTCTTTGAGTAAATTAGAATGTCATCCACGAATACCACCACAAACTGGTCAAGATATTATCTAAACACTTTGTTCATTAAATCTATGAATGCTACTAGGGCATTAGTTAAAGCAAAGGGCCTCACGGTAAACTCAAAGTGTCTATATCTCATTCTGAAGGTTGTCTTGTATATGTTAAACTCTCTGAGTCTCAACTGATGATAACTGACCTAAAGTCAATCTTTGAAAAATGAGTGACTCATCTCAATTGATCGAATATGTCATCAATCCTCGATAGGGGGTACTTATTTTTTACTATAGCTTGGTTTAGCTTTCAGTAATCGATACATAATCTCATGGTACCATCTTTTTTCTTCATGAATAGTACTGAAGCTCCCCAAGGTAACTCACTTGACCTGATAAAGCCTTTCCCTCAGAGCTCGTCGAGTTGAGTTTTCAACTCGATCAATTCTACTAGTACCATTCTATAAGGAAGTATGGCTATAGGGTTAGCTTTAGGGTGAAGTTTAATCTTGAACTCTTATTCTCTAATAGGTGGTAGTCTGAGTAAGTCATCTAGAAACATATCTTCGTACTCACTAACCACTGTTAGGTCTTGGATTTTCTTTAGTTCAACATGTTCTTCTTCAGAGAGTTCCTTGAACTCATTCTTCTGCCTTAGGTAGTTCATCATGGCTAAGGTTGGACTCCTCTGTAGTTGATGCATATCCCCATTGATTTTATGGGTTTCCCCAGAAGGTCGGGTTATGATCACTCGTCTCTTAGGACAATCTATTTGGGCTTGGTACTGGTGTAATGTATCCATCCCCAAGATTACATCATAACCATAAAAAGATAAAGTACATAAATCAACCATTAAGAGTTTATACCCAAACCTTAGTTCACAATTACACATTCTTTTTGAAGTCACAGTGGTCCCTATTGGTGTGGACACATTCAAAGTTATGGGTAGTATTTTTGTCACAAGTTGTAACCTATTAGCTAATTTCTCATAAATAAAAGATTTTGAGGCACCCAAGTCAAATAATAGTTTATAGCAACATTGAATAATAGGACCCTACCTTCCAGTGCAGGGATTGGGTTTTCTTGAGTCTCAATGGCAAACATTTTGGCCTAGTTATGACCACGACCCTGGTTCTACCCATGATTGGCATTCTATTGTTGTTGCTTGACTTGAGGACGATCGTTTTGACCTCCTCCATGAGTGTTCTGATGTCGCTAGGGAGCCTGAGCAAGTGTAGTCAGGTAATTTCTTGCTATATGGCTTCTCTGCTTACATGCGTAGCACAACCCTCGTCTATTTGCTTGCTCCCTTGACGTCCTTATTCTGCCTCTGTCTCTGTGGTGCATTTCCACCATTCTTACTTTTCTTTTGAGACCCTTGATCATTTTCATTCCTGGGCCGCTTATTCTTCCCTCTCAACCTTTGTTCCAAGTTGAGTTCTTGTTCTAGTGTTGTGGTTTTTTCTACAACGTCTTTGTAAGCCTTTAGTCCCAAAGTCTTCACTATCTTTCGGATCTTGTCTGAATCGATTGGCCTTGTTTTTCTCCTCCTTGATCAAATTTGGTGAGAATTTGGATATTTCAGTGAACTTCCTTTCATATTTAACTACAGTCCATGTCCCTCTGATTCAGTCGAGCAAAGTCTTCCCGTAGCTTGCTCAAGGTCGCTTCTAGAAAGAACTTTTTATAAAAGATCTCTGTGAAGTTCTCCCAGTTCATAACATCAACATCTGTATTAGGGTTCATCTTCATCATATGCCACCAACTTCTGGCTGGACCTTTGAAGTGGTGCATGGTCACTGCCACCCACTTTGACCCAGTTACCTTCAGTGCATTGAGAATTTCCTCCATCTCTTGGTACCAGTAGTCCACTGAGATGCAATCTGTAGTACCATCAAATGAAAGAGGGTGGAGCTGCTGTAGCTCTATCAGCATCTTCCTCTATTTCTCATCATCCAGATCCTCCTGAGCCCTCTGACGTTCGGGAGCTTAGGCTACAGGTGTTGGCTATTGAGCCTAGATGGGTTTAGGTACTTGAGGATGAGGTACTGTCTGAGGGAGTATTTGGGACAAAGCCCTCATCAGTTGATCCATAACCCTCCGAGCAACTTCATTCATCATGTTCTCCATTTAGGCTTCCATGCTAGCAGATATTTCTTGATCCCTCTGCTCTTTTTCGTTAGAAGTGGTGGATCGAGCAGCGTACCTTCTTGTTCTAGCCATTGTCTACAAATCGAGTAGATTGTCAGTATTTGCTTCATCAAACGTTTGTACTATCATGACTCTAGATTCATGTCTCTAGGTTCTCGATTTTTTTAGTGATCTAATAGTTTACGCTTCTAGGTTCTTGTTTGTTCTAGGGTACATGATTTGGTTTCATATGACATACATATAAATAATTCAAACATGTTTTTCAAAAAATCAAAAAATCAAGCAATTTCACGCTAGCATATTAGTGTTCTGGGCTTCCATTTAAGTTTTCAAGTTCAAGTGCCCCATACCACTTTAGCCCTTCCACTTAGAATTTCAATTAGAAAATTGCCACACCCAAACAATTTTGCAAATATCTTGATAACTAAGGTTTTCTAAGCCCACAATACTTGAGCATCCCATACTAGCCAAGCATAGAGAAACAAGTTCTTCCAAAGTTATCGATCATTCACCAAACATGATCCGTCATTCTTCGAATCCAGGCTTCCTCAATGACCCCAAATTCTTATGTATCTCATACGACATAGAAACCAAAGTCATAGAATCTTTTCGATCTTATATCCTGACCAAATAAGATTCAGTTTTCACATATTTTCAGTTTCTAACTTGTGTCCTAAAGTTTTATGCTTTTGATCCACTGGTCGACTCATGTTTCTACCTAAAGTCATTTTCCTAGACCCAGGGTTTCAATTTGGTTAACTCACAACCTTTTGTCTAGTCAAGACACCATTTTTGGCATCTTTTTTGACTTCTAGTCAGTTTCTTAGCTTAATTTTCTACCTTCTATTTTTCTTTTATAGAAAGCAAGGGTATTCTTCATCTCAGACTACTTGTACAAGTTGGTGGGACAACCTCCAGATTGGCCGGCGATACCAAAGGCTACTTAGCAACCGCGCTTTCTAAGGTGGGTAACCCACGTCCCTTTCAATGTTTAACTTTACTAAGACAAGACTTACCCACTTTCAGCTCAACTTGTAGTCTTTGTATCCAAATAAAAGATTTCAAAAAATATCTTTCTTTTTATGAAAACAATTTCTAAAATAGTTTTCAATGTCAAAATAGAAGGTAGGGCATTCTAATTTCAATTCAAAGCACAGGTCAAACCTAATTGAGTTAATACTTTCTAAATCTAATACCACTATTGGTATAAGATTAAACTTTCTAATTCTAGCCTAACAACACATGTTTAGGCTTGACTTTCCATTTTTAGCCCGAAGCATCTAAATCCTAGGCTCTAATACCACACTTGTAACATCCTAACTCCTGGGACTTTCAATTGGACTTAAACGCAAGGCGAGCAGCCGGGCCAGTGTTACTTTACAAGTACACAACCTAATTTTTCTATTTCAATTATTTAATGCCTTAATAGTATTTAAGAGTATATAACTCAAATTTAGGAATTTAATAAGGCAATAATACAAGAGATAAAAGAAATTCATAAATTTTATTGATTTAATAAAGATAAGTATATAACTTAGTCTCCAAGAAAAACTATTATAACGAAAAATTCAAAACTTGGGCAACATGCCCTTACATAGAAATTAGAAACTTTATAAATAAAAAAAAACTTAACTAATATTCATGACCTTCATGCAAGTCAATTTCCTGAAAAAAATAAAGAAAAGAGTGCGCATATAGCCTAGTGGATCTTTTTCAAATACCAAATTACTAATTTAGATTAATAACATATTCAAATTCAAGCATTTGTAAATCATAAGGTGTTTCAACAATGTTTTGTTCACAGTTGTAAATTTGACTTAAAGGGTTTTAAAGCCCTTGATGTTCTTTATCAAAATATCTCCCTTGAATGGAAAAATATTTCTTATGTGAAGTTTCATTGGACTTAGGGCATCCCTTATGCCCAAACGCTCGGTGCAGACTGAGTGTTTGGGCAAAGATGGCTACGTTAAATTTAAAAAAATAAAAAATAAAAAAATAATCAGACCATTGAGTGCTCGAAGCTCTGCTGCTGAGGTGGCGTTCAATCATGCCCAAATGAGCATAGTTGATGCTCTTAGGGCCTAACCCATATTCCAAGTATTTTGGGATATCGCCCATGTGAACTAATTACATGTAAAGAACACCCACAGTGACCCTCATGTTCACTATAAAAGTACGTAGTTCTTAATCTCAGTAGTTTTTTTTATTAAATCTCATAATCATGAATCATAAATAAATTTTACTCATGAAAGATAAATAAAAATAATTTCAACATGTTTAACACACAAACATTCAAAACATGAAAGTAAATACTTAGTATGCATCATGCTTTAAACCTAAACATGCATAACCTAAGCATGTTGTGGTTTCATGATCAACTAACATGACATACATGCAAATTTAAATTTTAAACCATGTTCTTCAAACATAAATATCTATACTAAATGGAAATTAAATATGCATGAGCATGGTATTAAATTAAGCAAGTAAAATAGAGGTTTGAGAAGTCACTTCCGCCTTAGTTCGCAAAACAAATTGTAAGCTTCCAAAATTCGGCAGAACTCCATTACTTAAGACTTTCAAATACTCAAGAACACTAAAAAATACTTAAGAACGGTTCAAGATTATTCAAAAACTAAGGGGATTGCTAAGAAGAGGGTTAGCGAAAGTCACGAGAGACTAATATGCTCTTGTTTTGAGACAAGAAAGAATGAGAGCACTAGGGGGTTTATATAGAGTCTTCTGGGGGCGAGGCTTATAATTTTTGGGCATTTTTCATGTAAAATTTTTTTTTTTTTTATTAGGTCTTGGCGGCTTCAAAACGAACATTGATTTTTCAGGTTTTTTTTTCAAGGGTTGTTATAGTATTTTTGGTCTTTTTTTTCCTTTTTTTTTTTTTGATTTTTTTGGTTCCTTCTTGGTTTTTCGATATTTCTTTCTATTTCTTTCTTTTTTTTATCTTGGTCACACAATTCAGCGAATTCATGCGCAAATTTTTTTTTATGTATATAGATATACATATAAAAAAATGCTATAAATTTACACTTACTTATATGTAAATCTTCATACATTCTATTTTATATATCTATATACATACTCTAATAATATGTACAATATATTATATCTATGCATTATATGATATTATATTAACACACATTATACTAACACACATATTATTAACACACATATTATATAATATTATTTTTACAATCATAACAAATATTTTTATATACTTGTCTAATATTCGCATATCATATTTACACGTACCCCTGTATATATATATATATATATGCCTATTATTTTTTTTCTTGGATACCAAAGTTTTTCAATTAATTTGATTTATTTCATACTTTAGAATATACACAACTTATATCTAAAAATGTTATAAATTTCTCAATCAAAATATTTTATTTAAAATTCATACAAAATTCGTGGGTGTTACACCTACTAATTCATACAAGTAATATATTTTAAAAAAAATCAAGATATGAACATATGAGCTTAAAGTTTTATACTTTTATTAGTTGTTTAGTGCTATTAATTTTAATTTGAAAATAAATTATTCTCATTGTATTATGGACTAATTGTGCATGTATTATTTCTAATTATTATTCTGTTGCAAATATATAGGATTGTTTATTTGTAAATCATATATGTTTAATATGAAGAAAAAAAAAGTGTGTGTGTGTATAAAAGATGAATATATATATATACACACACACATACGTTATAAAAGATGAATGAACCTTGTAAATATAAGTATTGAATTGCTCACTTTGGTGCATGAAAATAATAAAAATTATTTTGATGGAAAAATTATTATACTTGTTTAAATGACATTATACATTTGTTGAAGAAAATGTTATTTTCATTTATAATTATTTACATGAATGTGGACATAATTGTTATACTATATGAGAAAAAAGTTACATACAATCGTGGTCGAGGTAAAAATAAATCTCAATATCATGTGGTCATAATTTTTTAATCATTAGTATGTTGTTGTAAGACATAAAGAAATTAAAAAAATTGAAAGAGATTATTTTTCTAAATTAAAATATATAAAAAACTATGAGGGGGTTGTTCATCTATAATTAAAAAGTATTTTGACAATCTTGATTATTTATTTTTATCTAATATAAAGTTTACTCTGCTTCTTATAATATTTGGTTAATATTTCAAGCTATGCAAGAAAACCATGAAAAGTGACTGAAATTCTTTTGATATATTTTAATTTATATGAATTGAAAAAAACTTTATGAAGAAGTATGTTTATTGTTGTAACAACCCTTAGTTTTGTTCAACTTGCTTCACATGTCAACCACATATTTTTATAATTAACAAATAAATTCATTAAGATTTTGAGTCAATTTTACACACACAGATTTATATATAAATTATTGCAAAATTATACGAAAACAATGAGAAAATAATGCTAATAATAAAATAAATGAGTAAATAAATAAATAAATAAATAAATAGTAGTAACAATAATAAATAATAAGCGATAAATGGTTGTGTAACACTTCATATTTTAATTTGACACGTAAATTAATTTAAATGAACGTAAATTTGTATAATGCATATATTTGTACGGATTACGCGTGTACCTACGTATTAATTATATACATGTATTAAAAATATATATTGCGTGTATAAATTAATTTAAATTAAATTAGTTATTGAGAAAAATAATTATTATAAAAAATAAATAAAATAATAATGAAATGGTATTCATAAAATAAATATTTATTACAGGGTAGGATAAATGATAGGTAGAAAAAAAGGAATAAATACATTAAATATATACGTATGAAGTGGGTGCATTTTGTTGGATTCCAAATCAAAATTAAAATATATTATATATGTATATATGAATGATGGTTGCAAGTGAGTGGGTTGGTGGCAATAAAGCATGAATATAATGCAAGTGGGTTGGTTTTGTTGCATTGAGGAATTGAATGGAGTGGACGGTGAAATTTGGCATATGAGAAGGTTAATTGATTTGGGGCATTTGGGTAATTGGCAACCAAAAGAGTGTATAAAGGAATGACGGTATTTTGTTTTCATTTTGCAACTCTAGAACATGAATCAATTATAGAGTGAAAATGAAAGGAAAAAAAAAAAAAGAGAAGGAGAAAGGGAAAATCTGATTTTTTTTCGGATTCATCATATAAATAAGTCATTTTTTCCAATTGTTATTACAAAAGTATTATATAAGCTAAATTACGAACCTATGGATATAATTTGTACTGTAGGAGGGTGTTTTATAGTAATATCCAAAAATAGAGTATTCTTCCACTATGAGTAAAACTCAGCAAAAATTATACCAATACACTCTTGGTGATGCGTAGATCCTAGATATGTGGTTAGTTTTTGTTTGTGTATCTTGTAAATTTTAAAATAAATACTCAAAGTTTTATAACTTTTGGATAGGCTTTTGGGTATGTTAAACCCAAATAAAACTTTGATTGAAACTCATAGGAATATAGAGAATGAAAATACGTACCCATCAACACAAAATTCGTAAATTTTGGATATCAAATGGATTTTTGGTGAATGATTGACCATTTAAATTATTTATAAAAATTAAAAAAATAAGTAAAAATATATTTAGATAGCCTATTTAATTTATTTGATACTATAAAAATATGATATTTGAGCAGAAAATTAATTTTAAAGGTTGTTGAGAATATTCGAGCTAATGCGTTGCCATACGTGAGGTCTAATGCATGCATGTGATTAAATATGAAAAATAAATACGTTAGAAATTCTTTATAAAAATAAATTTAATGTGAATTGTGGATATAAATTATTTTTGTGATAGTTTAATTGCGATCAATGAGAACCTAGATTTTGGGAATGGATACTAGAAATTGGTTGGACAATAATTTTGGTGAATAATAATTATTTCTGATATTATGTATATATATATATATATATATATATATATATATTATATGAAATGATGGATTATATATTACTGAATTTTACAATAAAATTGGAAGTGACTAATTATCATACCAGGAAGTGAGATATGTGCCCAATATGATTAGTTGTTAGTATTCTGTGAGTATTTTTTTTTATCTTGGTTATTTATATAGCATTGTGGATATAACATTGATTTGAATGTAAGCATGCTATTTGTATTGACATTTGTTGCATTTGGTTTGAAATTCATGAAATTTTATTTTCACGATAGCATATTTTAGATCTGCAAGAGTAGATCTAAATTATGATATCATTTTGCCGGACTGAGCTATGAGAAATAATAGTTCTTATGTGATACTTCATGTGCGACTGAGCCATGAGAAGTATTAGCCTTTCTTTATGTGAAAATCCTCGAAATGATTGTAGAGTAGGTGATAATTAGAGGTGTAGTCTACTATTATCCTAGATAAGAAGTGAGACTGACTCTACTTTTGAAAAATATGGATGTGCATGTATTTTATTGAATGATCCATTGAAAATAACATGATCATTATGTTGAATGCATATATATATGATTGGAATGTGCATGATGGATTTAAATGTTTTATTTAATTTGATTTTCTGCATGGTTCTTTAAATGCATCTAAATGCTATAGATAAAGATTATTCGCTGGGCATGTTGTTGCTCACTTATTATCTTTAACATTTCAGGAATAGATAAGAAAGGGAAGAGACCAGCACAAGAAGAGTAGTTGGCTCTTAAGTTATTATTGTGTGTGTAGGTTTAATTATTTTGTGGGCTGTATTTTTGTATAATTATAATTATCACTGTATATGTAATATCACCAGAGAGATGTGGATCTATTTATACTAGTTAAGAGTGTGGAACATTGTGGTTTATGAATTATGAGTTATGATTGATGATAGCCTGTGAAACATTATCTGTGATGGACTTGTGGATTGATAATATGGTTTATTCGATATGACTACTCCTTTGGGATAAGTCAAAAGTTTAGGGGAGACTCTGTCAAAATATTTATATAGATATTGAGTAGTATTGAATATAAGAGGCTAACATAGAATTATATACGTAGGTGTAGCATATATGATATTTTGTGCTGATGGTGACGTCACTTTTAGAAGTGTGTTGTGTGATAAGTTGAGAAGAAAAAAAAGGAAAAAAATGGAGAGAAGAAGAAAAAAAGGGAGAACGTGAAAGAAAAAAATTAAAAATAATAAACAAAAAAATGAAAGAAGAATATGTTTGAGGCGCATGGGCCATGAGGCCCATGTGGGCTGAACAAGTGCTTGGGGCAACCCATGTGTAATAACCCAAGCTTTAGAAACAAAACCAACAAACAAACAAACAAAGAAAAGGGGATGATGTTAGGACAATGGTTTTGCGTCAAATGGGACACCCTCTCGTGGGACCATAGTCTTGATGAGGAAGACTGTGGCCCTACATCCCAAATTCATGAAATAGAAGTCTTGTGAAAACCATAGTCTTGAGTTAGGTTGATAGTGATCCTATGATAAAAATTCGTAAAAATCTTGGCAAGACGTGGGATCGTGGTCCTACAATTAGTGTAATACCCCGAAAGTCTATGAGACGTCCACGTCACTAGTGAGCAGTAAAAGTGGAATAACAAGCTCAATAAAAGAGTCAAAAACGGCCAAAAGACCCGACAACCATGTATCATAATTCTAAATGAGTGTAAGAGTGATGCTAATCCGAGAAACGCAAGAAATGGTGATGAAAAACACCGAATACCAGAAATTCCATTCTGGTGACCGCGGTCAGCCTATAGAGACCGCGGTCATTGCGTGGCAAACTCAGAAAACACAGGAAAAAAACACCATTCTGGTGACCGCGGTCATCGCGATAGAAACCTAGAAAATCAACCACTGGTGACCGCAGTCCGTGAAATGGTGACCGCAGTCATCAAATGAAAAACCTAGAAAAAAGAAGATGCACAACGTTCTGTCGACCGCGGTAATCACACAGTGACCGCGGTCATTGCACAGTGACCGTGGTCATGCTACAGTGACCGCGGTCATTCGTCGTTTTCTATATAAACCAAAGGTGCGTAGAAAACCCTAGATCTAGTATTTTTCGCCGCAACTCACTGGTTTTCTTCTCTAATTCTCATCTAACTGGTTTGCTTCATTTCTTGAGTGTTTTATTGAGTTCTAAGGGTGGTTTGAGCTCCTTTAAAACATTATCTACCGTCTTCAAGCTCAGATCCGCCAAGAATAAAATCAACAAGGGTGGATTCTAGTTGAAGCAAGCTTGGAAAAGGCTTTGTGCTAAGGTAAATCTCGAAAACCCCTTTGAGATCTTGTTTCCTTAGCTTTCTAAATCGTTGCTCTCAAATGTAGTATGTTTTCCATGAGTTAATGTGTG
>JAJIYU010009806.1:0-16704 GCA_030144865.1 Tinospora cordifolia | reverse complement strand
AACTTCTCACACTCAAGAGAGAAAAGAAAAGTGAGAAGGAGAGCCAAGAAGAGGGCTTGAAACACAAGATGACAACTCAACTCTTGTTGCTTGGGATGGTTTGAGTTGTGAACATTGGGGGGTTTATATAGGCTTCAAAAGTGTGTAGAATAGCAAGTTTGTGGTGCTCTAATGCTAAGAACTTGCCAATAATTTAAATTTTTGTGCCCCCCAAGCATAGGAGATTAGAAGGAAATTTTTTTGGAAATTTTTGGGATTTTAGAAACCAATTTTCAGATTTTTGAAGTATTTTTAATGATTTATTTCGGATTTTCGTTTATTATTTTCGGAGCAAATGATCATGGCCGTCAGATTGTTCTCGATCGCTGCATCAGATCTAGATCTGGCGGGTTGAATCTAAATCGTTCGATGTTCCTCGAGTCCCGTGTGCGGATCGCGTTCGTGATTATCGAAAACCATCTGGACCGTCCGATCTGGTTTGATCGTTTATTCGCCGTTCGATCTTCCTCGATCGAAGCAGCCGTTTGCGATCTTCCCCGAGCGCCTTGATCTGGGTCGTTTGATGAACCTCGATTGACGCATCAGATCGTATATATCTCGAATCTGGATCATCTGATAGTCCTCGAGTCACACATGCTAAATTCTGGTCGTTCGATCTAGCTGATCTGGTGCATCCGGGCGTCGGTTTTGGTTCGATCTCGTTCGTTGGATCTGGAAACTCGTTTGTGAATCGTTGGATCTCGTTGATTCGGTGCTCCTGGGTGCCGTTTTAGACTTCGATCGTGACCGTGAGATCTCAGATCCTACGGATGATGGGTTTCTGGCCATTGGATCGTATTTCTAATTACAAAATCACTTTCTAAGGTTTCTTTTATCCGAAAATTGCTAATTATCAACCCATTTTCACTTTCTAATTTGTGTAAACATTGATTCTTGCTCAAATCATGCTATTTAAAGGATTTACTATTATTTTCCCCTTTCTAATTTATTTAATATTGTATTTATTAGACATTTTCTCATTTCTTTTGTATTTTTAATAATTGAATAATTTGTATTTTCTATTTCCATGTATTATCTTTTGTTTATTCATTTATTTATTTCATATTTCATTTTTAGATAATAAATTATGTAATTATACACCATAATGTTTGATTTATTTTTAATAAATACATTTATTTAATTCTATGAATCTTTATATGTACATATCCCCATAATATGTAGTATCCACATTTTTTTTGTGCTACTATATACTTTCTTCATACCCATATTAACCTATATGTGTATTTATACTTTATTTTTATTTATTTCTTAAGCAACTCCTTAAATATCATAATTAATTCTACTAAAATTGTAATTTTCATTTGATTATCCTAATTTTCATTATATCTCCAATATAAAGTATTTTTCATGTGCCAACCCACCATTTGCACCCAAAATTTTTTAAAATCTCTGAAATTAATTTATTCAACTTATTTTATTTATTTAAAATTTTTTTGACAAAATTTTGGGATATTACATTTAATCAAATATCCCAAGTCATTCATGCAATAAAATTTCCCTAATTTTTTGTATTAACCAGTGTGAATCATACCCACATGTTTTATTAAACATATTTAAGCAAAATAACATTTCAACATGCTTATGATGCATCATGTGCTTGTTGCTAAAATCTATCCAACACTCAACCTTGGCTGAGTATCTATCTTTAGGTATAACTATATATTGATATTCTTGCAGGTGTATAATACTAGAATAACATGTAAAAAAATGTATAATAGCAAAATAAAAAGGTGTATATAATGTGAGAACAATATCTTAGTTTAAAGAAAGGCGAACAACCCACACAACCATTCACTATCACATTCAGACAAATACGAATACAAGATTCGGAATAGTGTGATGTACCTGGTTCTTAGCATTTATGGTCGTCCTATTGGGAGAGGATGAACACTCGTTCTTCATTATAATATACAAAATCGCAAGTAAATGAATAACTGATTAGAAAAATGAAGTGAAGAAGACAGAGAGATTAGGGCACAAAAATGAACTAAAACTGAATCGAAAACAGAATCGCAAGTGTATATATATATATATATATATATATGATATGTACGGTATTTCAGAATGAATAATTTGGGTATAACAACAGATAATACATGTATAATATTTGAATAGCGCAAAAATATGCATGAATAGTGGTATAATACTAAAATAATATCCAAATAATTCAAGTATAAAAACTGTTCGGTTGTTTGGCAAAAACAATCGGAAAATGAATAATGCTGACATATATATCTATAATATATATACTTTAATTTTGACTGAATAATGCCGGTATAACAAAAGAATAATTCATATATAACGTATGTGAATAACGGTATAATGTGAGAATAATTTTACAATATTACATGTATTATACAATAAATTATATACGCACGATAGAAACTTATATATGTTAAATTATGTAACACTCACGAATTTTGTTTGAATTTCAAATAAAATAAATTAACATCACATACAAATTATCTATATATATATACACCATAATATTTGTGTATCATACATAAATAATTATATATATATATATATATATATATATATATACCATAATATTATGGTGTATATATATATATATATATATGTGTTCAGTGGAAACTTCTTCAGTTCGCAACACTTCTTCCCTTGAAGCCTCTTGTACCTCAGCCAAGATTGATGGGTTATATGAAGTAGAATACTTGCCTGATTCTAGTGGAACGATCCCACTCACAGAACTTGTTCCCATCTTACCCCAGAATGTTTATACACTTCCTTCTACTTCTTTTCATAAGAAAGTCAAAAAACTGTTCAGCAGACACACACCTCAAAGTCCAGTCAAAGAATATGTCCAGATCTCAAATTTTAATGAACATCAGATCCCTGCCGATCAAGCCGAACATTTCTTCCCAGTTGCTTTACCTACCTCTCTTTTGCCCCAATGGCGAAAAGATGGTTACACTCATCTGCACTATGGTGCAATAAAGATGTCCATCACTTTCCATGGAAGAAAGGCTACAGAAGCTATTTCCCGAATAACTCTTCTTGATTCCCGCATGATTTGCTATTCTGATGCGGTGATTGGTACTATTCAAACCACTCTTAATTCTGGCACTGTGTTCGTTACTTTTTATCCAAATTTCAATGTGTCTTTGAAGGACCCACATGCTTTCACCACCCTTACCCTCCAAGCTCAGTTAACTGGCGTCCCACAGATCCAAACTGCTTTGGCTGCAACCATCCATTACCAGGTTGCTTATCACGTTCAAAATCACGCGATAGATGTTCCTTACAAAGGATCTTCTCTAGATGGTGTTATGCTTAATATCAGTTCTCAAGGTGTTGTCTCACACATCTTCCTTCCAAGAACAATTCCTCATAGCAGACTTCAGCAGTTATTTCCACAAAGCTGGCTTACAAGTTATGAGGCTCGTTTTCAGGCAAATGAAGTCCGCCAGTCCACCCAGGCTATTTATAGTAGACGTCAAGACGGACTTGTCGAGACTACTTTTCCCACACCTCCTTTGGTGCAGTCCCGACCATCTTCTATAGGCATTCATTTTGTTGATATTACAGAACCCCCTGCTGTCGCACACCACTGGTGTGATACATGCAATTGTTCTGATTGTGAAGAAGATGCATTCGAAGTTAAGTATGATATTGAGAAGCCGCGTCGCAAGACCTCCCAATAGCTCTTGGCCGCTAGATACGAATCTGGTGACCCGACAGTTGGTTTTATTGAATCTTCATCAGGAAGGTATCAATACTATGTCTTACTTTCTGATTAATCTACTGATGAAGACTTTGATGATCAAGTCAGCAGAACATCCGACGATGAGGAAGACTATTACCCTGATGATGATGAAATTGCCCCTGAAGAAAGTTATTTCGTTCTAACTGAACAGTCTAGTGCTTCTCCTCCACCTTCTGGCATAGAACGGTCTACTGACCCACTTACTTGTTGTCCTCTCCAGTACTAGATTAAGCCCTCAAAAATCATGACACCTGAAGGACCTGCTTTTCAAACTCTTGCAAATTCTGATGCAGTGCTCAATTGGCAGTCCAACAATGCCCTATACCAGAATGACCTTCTTCAATCCATCCTTCATAAACAGCAGCAAACATTGACCCAGCAAACTGCACATGATCAACTCATTGCCTCTCTCAAAGCCCATATTGACCAAGTGCATAATCAGCTTTTAGATCTTGCCAATTCCATTACCCATTATTCACAGATTGAAGCTGTCCTTGGCCCACTAGAAAGGGAACATGAATCTCTCAAAAACCAACTTCGTGACCTTACAAAATCACCGCCTGATCCTCCAATGAATCCCTTTTTTACTCCTCACATTATCCCGTCACCTTTTAAACCATCCTCTTTTACCATGCCATCCCTTTTTCCTCCAAATTACCAGCTTCATAGTAAAAAACTTCCACCTCAGCCTTCCCGACCACGTAGTGGCTTAACCTTTAAATCCCCATTCCAGCAACTACCTTTTGAACCACCGTCTCCCCCCGATCCTTTTCCCAATATTTCACCACGTTTTCCATCCCCATCTTCCCAAAAACGGCGAGATAAAGGAAAAGAAAAAATTGTGATGACAATCTCTTCCTTTGAACCTGACATCCAAGCTTTTTCGAAACCCCAGCCACTTCCTGACATCTTAGACAATCCCTTGAGTTCTTTTCTTGAATATGTGGCCCGTCGTTACGACCAGCCCACAATTGCCATGGCAGACCCAATCACTAACGAACCTTCGTCTGCAGGTTCTACCTCTTCTACCTCTCCTGACTCTTCCTCAGACGAATCTGACTCTTCCCTTGATATACTTGCTGCTGATTCTAGACCAGGAGAAACCTCACAACCTAAACCAGAACCCACTGAGCCTCCTCATGGTCCTGCACCATTACATGAACATCCACATGATGAGGCGGATGATATGGAATCTGATTTTCCTCCTCCTCGGGGCAAACCCTCCAAATCCAGTGTTTTCAATACATTTAATCTGGATTCTCTCCCCTACGAGGACTGGCCATATTTTTTCAATGATATGCTCTCATGGTGTCATGCCGAGGCCATTAAGCATGGAGCAACTGATCCAATTATTATTGAAAAGTTCCTCACCCGACTTTTTGGTAGTCTCAGAGATTGGTGGAATGCTCAACAGCCCTATAAATAGACGGTATTACTGCAGCAGCCTATCGCTAGTTTTCTCTCAACGATTTTTGAAGCATTTGTCGGACCATGGGACCATCACGTTGAACAATCAAGAGAACGATTTCTCGCTATAAAATGTTGCTCCTTTCGTCTCAAGACTATGCAGTGACATTATGAGCAGATGTCCAAATGGTTCTATCTGATTAAAGGAGTAGATGATGTCAATCTTAAGATAGTCTTCCTCCTCTCCTTCCAGAGCCCTGTTGTCAAAAGAGCACAGGAATATATGGCTACACATAAAAAAACCATTCAAGACAGCACTTTAGGACAGTTATTCTCATACATAAAAAATGGTCACCAAGGTCTTTGTGCCCAATTTGAGATTGTCCAACGTGCTCACCACCTGAGCAAAGCTTTCGTAGTGCTTGTCAAAAAGCTATTCCTAAATGCCATGCTTTTGAACCTTGCTCCTGCAAACAGAAGTCTGTCTTCCCACAATCCTCCAAAGTTCCTCGACGATCTCGTCATAAGAAGTCACCATCTCGCAAGAAATGGAAGTTTTTACGACGAAAACCTTTCCGTGGTAAAACGTCTGACTCTCGTTGTTTTATTTGCAAGAAAAAGGGTCATTATGCCAAGAATTGTCCAAAGAAGACGAAGAATCATGCAGCCCTTTTTGAAAAAATTACAGCATTAACGGATACAGAAGCTTCTAACATTGAATCTTTATTTAAGATCCAAGATGAATTCTTGAGGCCCTCATGGCCATCTCAGCAACTGAAGCTTTTGTTTTACATTCTTCCTCCCCAACAGTTAATGGCATCTCTAACCTGCCTCATGCCAAAGTACAGGTTTATCTTTCTCCATACCACCATCCTAACACACTAACTACTTTGCTTGATACAAGTGCTGCAGCAACACTCATGAACCCCTCTTTGTTGCTTACTGAGTGGTGGAAACCCCATCGTCAAACATTTAATACTACTGGATCAAATCCATTGGTAGTCACTCTTATTAGCAAGCCTGTGAAGATCAAACTTCATCCTTTGCTGACTTTCAAACACCGAATCCTTGGCATTCCGGGATTGTCTAAACCATTCATCTTTGGTTATGACATCTTACAGAAGATCAAGCACCTCACTTGGACTCCACGAGGGCTCAAGACAGATTCTACTTTCGTTCCATGGATTTCTACAATCTCTGAAGGAACTCAATTTGCAGAATATTCCCCAAAGATTCATGGCTTGAAGACATCATTGATACAAAAATGTTGTGCAGAAAGCCACACAGCTTTCCTCTCCAAATGCAATCACCCACTATGGACAAACAAGGATTATTTTATTAAGCTTCCTTTTAAGCTTAATGAAGATATAAATCCTACCAAGGCATCTCATCCAGGCATGCCCCCTTCTCAGCTCACACTGGCTATCTAAGAACTTAATCAGTTAAGAGAAGAAGGATTGATTGAGCCAACTACGTCTCCTTGGGCATGTGAAGCATTTTATGTCAACAAGCAGTCTGAACAGGTTCGTGGAAAACTTCGGTTGGTTATCAATTACAAGCCCCTTAACATCTTTCTCAAAGATGATAAGTTCCCACTACCTCGACCAGAAATCCTATTTCAGCATCTCGCCGATGCCAAGGTATTTTCAAAGTTTGACTGCAAATCAAGATTTTGGCAGCTTGGGATCGATCCAAATGATAGGCCAAAGACTGCTTTTGTGATTCCTGGACACCATTAGCAATGGACAATCATGCCGTTTGGACTAAAAACTGCTCCTTCTATCTTTCAACGAGTTATGACCAAAATCTTCTCAGAAATACAGCACCAGGCATTAATATATATAGATGATATACTTCTTTTTTCCAAAGACATATCATCACATATTGATCTTGTGCAGAAATTCCAAGAAATTTGTATTTCTGTTGGCCTCATGCTTTCAGAAAAAAAGATGCAGTTATTCCAGGCCTCTATCAATTTCCTTGGGATGGAAATCTCAGCAGGACGACTTACTCTGCAGCCCCATATCTCCAACAAGCTCCTGGACTTCCCAGATGTTCTACTATACAAGGTGACCATCCAACAGTTCTTAGGTCTTGTCAATTATATGGGCCTTTTCATCAAAGATCTTTCTCAATACACGAGTAAGCTTTCTATGCTTTTGAAAAAGTCTCCTCCACCCTGGACAGAAGAACAGACCAAAGCAGTCCAAACTCTCAAGCTCAAGGCCCAGACATTACCACCGTTGCAGATACCTGGCAGTGGTCGTCAAATTCTTCAAACTAATGCTAGTGATGAATACTGGGGTGCAGTCCTTCTAGAAGAATCCCCAGATAACACTCGTTCTATCTGCGAATATAAAAGTGGTGTCTTCAAGCCTTCTGAGCTGCACTATCACTCCACCTTCAAGGAGATTTTAGCGGTCAAAAGAGGCATTGAAAAATTTCAATTCTATTTGGTTGGACATTCTTTTCTCATTGAAATGGACATGTCTAGTTTTCCTAAGATGCTAAATTTTAAACAGAGAACGATACCGAATCCTCAGCTCCTTCGTTGGGTCAACTGGTTCTCTCAGTTTAATTTTTCAGTTAAGCATATTTCTGGGAAAACTAATGTCTTGGCTGATTTTTTATCCAGACAATCATCACTCTCCCTTCATTGGAGTAATTGGATCTTCTTCCTCTAACCCAGATCCCTCTGATGGCGCACATGTTCCCCCAGATATTATGGCCGCCATTTCCACATTGTCGGTTGAACTTAGAGATATCATCTATTGGAAAATTCCAGACCAGCATGTTATTGATGCCCTCCTTAAGGTTCTGACTCGCAAACATGGCATGTTTTTTGGCCATGTTCCTCATCCTGTCAAACCTTACTTATTTCCTTTCCGTATAATTAGTTTTTACTACTTCCCTAAAGAAGCCTATTGTTTTTAATGCACCTCTTGCGGTCTTGGTGGATTGGATTTTTTCTCGATAAGCATCTCCTATATGCTTATTTCTTTCAGCAACGGCCCCCTCATCAAGAGCTCGAGCCTGATGCTACCAGATTTTATTATTTCCTGTTAAAGTTTGCTACTCATGATCAATGGTTGGCTCAGCTTGCAGGATGGCCCCAAAGGTTTCTCACCATTGCTTTTTTTGCACCACTAGCCTCTCCACAAAGGTACACTAGTATTGGTGATGATCCTATTGCAGCAGTTGAAGAAGAGTGTTCTTACTAGATCTTTCGTGGATATCAGAGGTTATTATTCTTCAACACCCATACCCGTCATACTTATTCAGGATCACAACCGGGCCGACGACATGAATTTTTTATGGCTGTAGATCCACCATTTTGGCCCAGTTTCCATCAGTTTCAGTATTTCCAACAGGACATGATCCGATGGAATGAAACTACAGGAACCACAAACTGGCCCAGGCCCACACCACCAAATCATTCTGGACTCTTGTATGGGCGTGCAGGCTTTAGTGAGCCCGAAAACCATCTTTGGGATATTTTGAATGTACTACTAGACGACTATCTTGTTGAAAATCCTACTCACCTTGAAGATGTCAATCGAGCCATCGCGACCCCACTCTGGCTCACCAGCTCATTATCCTCAGAAGAAGATTAGACCACTCAGCTATTTTGACAGGACCTCTCAAGCACGCTTGTCCTTTACTTTTCCTAATAAAGCACATGCTCACTTTATTATTGTGCTCTTTTACAAAAGTGGTCCAAGATTCGCTGCCAGCATGCTCTATTATTGTCCTCTGCTTTACAAAAGAACTGATGCTCTTCCAGCAATGATCACGTGAAGACAGCTTGGCCATACATGGGCAACATTGGATTCCCTTCCTTGACAAGGTATAAGGCGTCCCTTCTCTAAGAAGATCATCGAAGAGTGAAGTTCTTGTATTGAGTCCAGTGTTCAGTTTTTAAGTTTTCCTTTGTGTAATGTATTTAGGTTTTCAAGTGTGTAATGTCTCATCTATCTAAGCTATTTGGTGTGTTATCCCTCTGGCTTGTTATAGTCCTAGTTATTGTATTCATCTTGATAATAATATTCTGTCGATGTTTTTGCATGATCCTCATCTCTGATGATTCCGCTTCAGACTCTGAATCTTAAACTATCTATTGGTATCAGAGCCATGTGTTATGTTTAGTGCTATCGGACACGACGATTCTTGTCCCTACAGTCTGTGTTTGTGGACTTTTGTTTACGATACACAATCTTTCTATGACATCTCCGACGTGGAACTCTTTTATCTCTAGGATATCCGGTGTCAATCAATACTTACTGTTTCTCCGGCTTCTTCCACTTCATACTATACCTCATCACCTGGCTCTTCCCCTTGTGGCCCATTATCCCAAGGATACTCGAACCAGTAAGCTTGACGATACTTAATCTTTTTAAGTAAGTCATGTCTGAAAACCAGTATTACTGTTTCCTAGTTTCCGTTTTTATCCACCCTACCAGCAAAGCTGTTTAGTCATTGTGAACCAGCCGTGTTAGCCGAGGAAGGCGTTTGAAGGCATCTCTCACTATTTGACGTAAACTATTGTTTGGTAAGAATTGGTATAAAGAATGAAAACTTCTTCAGTTCTCAACACTTCTTCCCTTGAAGCCTCTTGTACCTCTCCTGACTCTTCCTCAGGAGAGGTACAAGAGGCTTCATATATATATATATATTATATATATATAATTATTTAGATAATTGATTACATATATAAATAATGTGACATACAAATTATATATATATATATATATCATTATATATATTTGTATGTCACTTTATATATACAAGCGATTATATAAGTAATTGTATGCATAAATAATGATATATACCATTTTATTTGTATATCACATATATATATATAAAGAGAGAGAGAGGGGGGGATAGATAGATAGATTTTTGTATGTCACATGTGCTCGTTGTTCCTCTGTTTCTGCTTGTTGTTCTTCTGTTTTTGTTGTATATCCATGTACTTCTCTTACATTATATATATACACAATTATATAAATAATTATATGTAGTATATATATATAGTAATTAGTATATAAGTGACATACAAATATATGAATAATTATTCATATATTTGTATGTCACTTAGTATAATTATTCATATGTTATGTATACGTTATACCACATTTTTATATCAACAATTAAACAATATTTATACTCTCATTATTCAGATATTATTCTTGCATCATACCATTATTGACACATTAATCATTGGTTAGAATGTTATACCTCTACCATGTTACTAGCATTATTCTATAATTATTCATATGTTATGCAGACGTTGTACCACATTTTTATCAACAATCGAACAATTTTTATACTCTCATTATTTAGATATTATTCTTGAATTATACCATTACTCGCATTATTTCATGATTATTCATGCGTTATACATACGTTATAACGAATTTTATTCACATGTTCTCCCTATTATCCCCCCATTTTTTACCAAAGCAACCGAACAATTTTATACCCGTATTATTCAGTTATTATTCTTGCATTATACCATTATTGATGCATTAATCATTGATTGGTATGTTATACTTCTACCATCTTGTTGGTATTATATCATCATTATTCATATGTTATGCATACGTTATACCGCATTTTTATATCAACAATCGAAAAAATTTTATACTCGAATTATTTAGATATTAATTCTTGCATTATACTATTACTCGCATTATTTCATGATTATTCATATGTTATACATACTTTATACCGAATTTTATTCACATGTTATCCCTCCATTATTCACATGTTATCCCCGCCTTTTTTACTAAAGCAACCGAACAATTTTATACTCGTTTTATTCAGTTATTATCCTTGCATTATACCATTATAGACGCATTATCCAATTGTCTGCACATGTTATACCTCTACCATGTTATTGGCATTATTTCATAATTATTCATATGTTATTCATATGTTATATTGCATTTTATTCACATGTTATCCCTGCATTATTCATATGTTAAGCCCGCATTTTTTAATCAACAATCGAACAACTGTTATACTCGCATTATTCATATATTATTTTCACATTATACTACAAAAATATAAAAAGGAAAAAAAACAATTCCTGCCCTAAAAAAAATTGACGCGGGTATACTCATCTTCACTGCTCATCTTTCTTCGGGCATTCTTCATTTGTTGTTGTTGTTCTTCTTTGAGTATTTGGGAACGAAATATCTGCTTCTGCATTTGGGAACGAAATCTCTACTTGCAACGGTTGGTCTTCTTCTTCGTGCATTTCAGTTCATCGATCTTATTTGTTTGTCTTTCTTCTGTTAATCGACATTCATTATTTGCAGAATCGCTACAGATTGTGCTAGGTACGAATTCTCTGCTTCTGGGTTTGGTAACTGTTGTTGTTCTTTTATTATTATTATTCGTTATTTGCTATTGACTTTTACTAAGGCTGATTTATTCATTATTGCTATTGACTTATTTTTGTTCTTCTATTTAGGAATTAATATATTTAGCAACACATGGATAAAAAATGGGTCCATATTTCAAGGTTAGCTCTCACATTTAAAATAAGATAGCATTATTTATTGTTTGCTTGCATTATTCGAAATTTAAGTAATTTTCATTTTTTTAGGTTGTCTCAAGAGCATAGACATGGTGCTCGAAATTTTATCAATTTTGCACGCGCAAGTTTAGAAAATATAGACACAGTATCGTGTCCTTGTACAAAATGCAAGAACTTGGATCGCCACCATTATGATTTAGTATATGAGCATTTAGTCATAAAAGGTATGGATCCTACATAAACTAATTGGTTATTTCATAGAGAAAGGGTTGAAACATGTGGTTCTATCTCTGAAGATATACCCATGAATGATACATACAAAATGTATAAGGACCATGCATATATTCAAAAAGATCATGATAGACAGAATGAACATGAAATTGAAGAGGAAAACCTCACACATTTAGTTGAAGAGGCAGAGATACCTTTATATCCTGGTTGCTTAGAACATACTAAAATTTTAGCAACAATAGTTTTATTTAAGTTAAAAGCTTCCATTGGTTTATCAGACACTGTGTTTAATGAATTGCTTAAGATTGTTGGTGATTTGCTTCCATTTGATCATACTCTTCCTAATTCTTTATATGCAACAAAAAAACTTCTAAAGGCATTTGATCTTGGGTATGAGAAGATATATGTTTGTATTAATGATTGTTGTTTATTGAGAAATGAGCTACAAGATGCAGATCTATGCCCCAAATGTCGTTCGTCTAGATGGAAATCTAAGCACACTCACAAAAAGACTAAAGTCCCTAAGAAAGGGTTGCGTTATTTTCCAATAATTCCAAGACTTCGAAGAATGTATGGAGTGGCTGAAATAGCTGAACAATTGACATGGCATCAAAATAAGAAAAGTACAGATGGGAAAATGAGGCATCCTATTGATTCACCTGCATGGGAAACTGTAAATTACAATGATGAATATTTTGCATTAAATCCTGGAAATATTAGATTTGGTTTGGCTACGGATGGTTTTAATCCTTTTCAAGATATGCTTACATATTGGAAGGTATGCTTACAAATTTGTGTCATTGTACTCTAAATTCATTTGTTTTGTGAAACATAATATGGATTTGTTCTATTTCATAATGTAATTAAGTCAAATTTATGCAGAGCTTGCTCTTACGTCATAATTTGGATGTGATGCACATTGAGAAGAATATATGCGATAGTATTATTCACACATTTCTAAATGTGAAAGGCAAATCAAAAGATGGACTCAATGCTCATAGAGATTTGGAATGCATGAATATTAGGACTAAGTTACATGTTGAAAAGCGAGGAGATCGATTATATTTACCTACCGCAATGTACACTTTTTCAAAAGAAGAGAAATAAATTTTTTGCGAAAGATTAGCAAATTTGAAGTTTCCTGACGGTTATGGGTCTAACATTGGAAATTGTGTGTCAATTAAAGAATGTAAGATACTTGGCATTAAGTCACATGATTTTCATTTATTAATGCAACAAATTTTGCTAGTTGTTGTGAGAGGAGTTCTACCAAATGGTCCAAGATATGCAATTTCACGACTTTGTAGATTTTTTAATGCACTTTGTAATAGGATCGTTTATCGATATTTATTATTGGACTTGGATGATTCAATAGCCGAAACTTTGTGCATTTTTTGAAAGGTTCTTTCCTCCATCTTTTTTTTGATATTATGGTTTACTTAACAATTCACTTGGGACGAAAAGCTTCTTTGGGTGGACCAGTCCAATATCGGTGGATGTATCCATTTGAGAGGAAGAATATGTATCACTTTAATGTGTTTAGCTACTTTATTATATATGTATCTTAGTCCATTGCTCACCAAATAATTGAATGTACTAATCTCTGAGGTGTTTTAGATTCATGAAAGTGCTAAAGGGCTACTAAAGGGCTATGTTAAGAATTGTGCATGACCAGAGGGTTGTATAGCTGAACGATATCGTGCCAATGAGTATATCATATTTTGTAGCAAATACATAGATAAAGCACGTGAGGTGGGGATACAATCGACACACAATGAAGATGTTGAAAATGAAGATGAAGAAAATGAAATAGAATTGGAGGGCTACCCAATTCTTAGTAAAAAGAAAGTTGTGCTTCCGTCTAATATCTTTGATATTGCTCACCGTTCTGTTTTATTAAATAGTTTAGAAGTTCAACCTTATATAGAGTAAGTATATTGTTCTTATAATCTATATCATAAATTATGAACATCTGAGTGCTTCGTTTAAGTTGGAGCCAACTTTATGTTGTTTATTAGAATGCACTTGAATGAACTTCGACATTCAGATAGAAGATTATTAAGGAATGAACGTTTGTTGTATAAAAGACACATAGATGAATTTAATAGATGGATTCATGATAAGGTAAATAAGCATTTTTCAACATGCATTTCCATTTATCTTAACAAGGTAGTACTCATTATATTCTTGTTGCTATATGACAGATTAAGGAGCTTGCTAGACATAACAATGTTTCTAGTAAGCTAACATCGCTCACACTGGGGCTTAGCGAGCAAGTATTATTGTGTCATGGATATGTAATAAACGGTCTCCATTTTCATACAAAAGATGCACATAAATCTCAACAAAATAGTGGTGTTTTAGTTGAAGCAATAACTCTTTGTAGGTCTAGTGCAAAAGATCAATCACAACAATCTGAGAAGGTCACTTATTATGGAGTCTTAAGATATATCATAATTCTTGATTATCATACGTTTTATGTGCCTATTTTTAAATGTGATTGGGCTAATATTGTCAATGGTGTCAAAAAAGAAGAAGGATTTACATTATCAATCTTCATGAGGGACAATCTTAATTTGATAAGGATCCATTTATTCTTGCATCACAAGCAACGCATGTTTTCTATTCTAGAGAAAATGAAACATCTAACTAGTATATCGTTTTGAGAGCTCCTCCAAGAGGTTATCATGAGTTACAAGCATATGAGGAAAGTATAAACTTGACACATGAGCCTATGACATGCCAAAATTTGGAGATGGAAACGTGGAACACTGTGCTAGGATTGACCTAAATGACATTATTTTGTGAATAATGTAAGCATTAAGTTCTATACTATAACTCATTATTTGTTTTTCTTTATTGACTTTTGTCATATGATAGTTATTTATTGCATCTAAAGTAATTAGTTAATTCCTTTTTCATTTTGTATCAACAGGCATATTATATCTTCTATAGCTACTATGACAAAAAAGAATGAAGCAGGTAAAGTAAGTATTAGCTTTTTAGTTAATATTCTTTTCCTCGGGGTTACTATTCTTCTTCATTACTATAAGGTATCTACTCTTTTGCGTTCATGATTTATAATGTTTGTTGATTACTAATATTATAGCTTTTGGTTTAAAATAAACAATGTTGATTACTATTATAACTTTTGGTTTAAGATTAATAAACAATGTGAAATTTCATCTCTAGCTTTCACGTATATATATATGCTTTAATTTTAAGAAAAATTAATATATAGCTAGGTCTGGTGTCCAATCCCCTAGTGGGGCTAAGTGTTCTATGGATCAATTAAAGCTATGCATAGTATCCTTTTTTGTTTTGTTCTTATATGCCTTTGTTAGATATATATTGAGTTGCTTGAACTATTACAGTTGTTCTTTAGCTCTTATTCTTATTTGTTTAAAAAAATTAATCTAATTAACTTCATTTATTTTTTGATGTAAGTATATATACAAAGATTGGAACAATGGACAACTTGAGTTTATAAGCTTGGATTGTGTATCAAGACGAGACGTGATGATCCTTCAAGAAGAATTTTTGCTTAAGAACGTTTTTATTTTTGTTTATTAGGATTAATTAATAATGATAAATAGTGTGATAATAATTATATTACACTTTTTGATGGATTGCATACATATGTTTGGCTTTATGAAATTTTTTATTCTTAAGTGATACTAAATGAGCCATTTGAAATGATAGGACAAATGTTTAATAATGTTTATTTAATATTATATAGGTAAATATATGCAATATATATTGTATTAAAATAATTTACCATTAAAAAATTAAAACATATGACAACGTTCAGTTTTCATTGTAAGATACATGATATAACAACGTGCAGACGATTATTGTGGAAAGGTTAAAAATGTAAGGTTTTCCACAACGTTCACCTGTTGTTATAACACGTCTACAACAACAGGCATTATGACCGTTGTCAAATATGTGTTAAAAGATCGAAGCATTTAACAATGTGCGAACATTGTTGTAACCTCAGCTTTAGAATAATACACAGCGCATTACAACAATACGCACGTGACCATTGTTAAAGGTTAGGTTTTCCACAACGTTCACCTATTGTTATAACATCCCTACAAAAACAGACTGTGACGACCCACATTTTTAACATCGGCACGACGGGTCCGACATTCATGTACTCAATATATTTTCTGGAATTATAATGAGAAAATACAAAATTTTTCTCAATTTTTCTTAATTTCGGATTAATTATTAAAGGAAATGAAAATAATTCAAGAAAATACAATTTTAAGGAGAAAACACAATGAAATATTAGGAAAATGTGTTTTCTTGAGGAAAATAATTTATGAGATGGATTTATGAATTTTTGGAGTAATTATCAAATTTTTAGAATGATAAATGGAATTTTTGGATGAAAAATATGAATTTTGGATAAAATAATTGAATAAATGTTGTAATTAGGTATAATGTTGAGATTTTGATAGAAAATGATGAATTAAACAATTTATAATTGTAAAGGACGAAAAATGTGAAATTTCGGTATATAATACGTATATATTGGTGTATATGTATAAGTGGAAAAAATAAATAAATAAATAAAACAAAAAAACAAAAAAAAAAATGGGAGGGGGACCTGGGCTGACCCAGGCGCTGGGCCTGGGCCGGCCCAGGCCCCACTGGGCCAAGCGCCCGGCCCGCACGGGCGCCCGCCCAGCCCGCACGAGCGCCCGCCCTTCTCGCACGGGCACCCGCCCTG